>VZTY01009338.1:96243-149745 GCA_013400935.1 Turnix velox | reverse complement strand
GCACTGAGCAGCCTGATCTAGTGGGAGGTGTCCCTGCCTATGGCAGGAGGGTTGGAATTTGATGATCTTTAAGGTCCCTTCCAACCCAAACTATTCTATGATTCTATGATTCTATATACAAGCAACTGAGTAGCATGAAAGCAGATATTTTCATTGTGGACTCTATCACTCTGATACGAGCTAAATTGTAAATGTGTTTGATAACACATGGATAAGGATTAAGGACATGTGACAAAAAAAGCTCTGGTACTAAATATTTGCACTATTTTAAAAATTTCAGTTACTAAATGTTTGCAGTATTTAAAAAAATTCATTTCTGCAACAGTGCCTTTTAAGCTTTTTAAAAGTGGCCCAATTTCAGTATTGTATCCTCAGAGATAAAAAAAAAAATTAAAAAGAATATTTAAATTATACTTAAAGATTTTAAGTAAAAAAATATTTTATGACATTTCTTGTTTATATAAGACACTGAATGCANTTTATGACATTTCTTGTTTATATAGGACACTGAATGCATATTGAACTCTGATTTCATTCCTTTGAAATCTGCTATTATTTTGCACTGGGAACAAATCTGTTCAATGGCATTGTCCAGTATGTGCTACAAATTTTCTACTTGTTTCCACATCTTCCAAGATTCTGTCTCCATATAAATATTTGTCAATCAATATTTGTGCTTATTACAAAAACATTGTTACTGTATAGCTAGAATAAAAGTTGTCAGTTAGTTGCTCTATCATTAGCAGCTATATGTACTTCTCCATACTCCAACTGTACACACTTGGATAGCATTGTGCACACTTGCATATTTATTGCTGGCTGAGTCTAGATAGATTGAGAGAGACCAGGACATGGCCTGGTACTGACTGAGGGATATTATAAATGAGAAAGATTCCCATACTGAAATGGAGTATCACAGAAATATTTCTGAATATAATAGAGATATTTATTAGGTCAGACAGCTCTTAGAGCGATAAATACAATGATGATGTATACCCAGCAAGAAACTCCCTTCTGGTATTACCTTCCTAAAAGGTGGATGATCCTTAGCTTAAAATGTCTCTGTATTTCAGTGAAGCTGTGGAAATGAGGAAATGTTTGCAAAAATCATTCACACTGGAAAAAATAGCAGCATGCAATCTAAAAAATTATTCTTCATCCCTCAGTCTTCAGAGGTGTTTGCCAGTGTTTCTTTGAGTCAAACTGAGAGAGTTTAACATAAACATAAAATTTGTCTGACACTACTATAGAAAGTAAAGGTAGGAACAAGCTATGTAAAAAAGATTTTATGACTGAAGCTCTGTAATTGCTTAGTACAAAGAGTAATGATAGGAGGCAAATAGCAAGTCAAGAAGGCAGGTCTTCTTGCAACTGCTAAGGGAAGGATGACAGCCTTGGACTCATTAAGCATATTTATTAATTACAGTATGAGCACATTATAGGAAAATTAACACTGTAAAGTAAAGCAAGGAAAAGTTAAGAAGCGCTAGAATTAAAGTGACATGTGCACTCTTAATTCATCCCTCATGTACGTGCCTTAATTACATGATCACATGCTATCTTTTTTCCCCTGGACCCCAGCTTCATCAAGTGCTCCTGGTTTAGCTGCCAAGTCTGTAATTACTGTCTTCAATCTGCAATTTTTTTAAAATTTTATTTAAGCATTTTCTCCTTTCGTTGTATACAAAAGTATGTTTATTCTATGTATTTTAAAATGTAAGACTCTGGCGCAAAGGATACTCCTTCCTGTCTGTAAGGCCCTTTCTCGACCCAGTTTTAAGGATGGAGTTCCTATACTTTTTACCAATAGTTTACAGTTTGTCCTTAACCTGAGAGATTTCTCCAGTAATTAGTCTTCAAGAATCTGATGTGACTTGGTGCTGAAGAATCATAGAAGCATAGAATCATAGAATGCATTGAATTGGAGGGGACATTCAAAGACACCTTGCACTAGATCAGGTTGCTCAGAGACTCATCAATCCTGGCCTTGAATGTCTCCAGGGATGAAGCCTCCACCACCCTACTGGGCAACCTTTTCAAGCGCCTCACCTCCCATATCGTGAAGAACTTCTTCCTAATGTCTAATCTAAACCTGTTCTGCTCTAGTTTAAAACTATTGTCCCTCATCCTATGACTGCATACCCTGGCAAAATGCCTAAATTAAAAATGTCCTGTGAGACCATTGATTGGGAGGGTATTGCGTTATCATCCTGTTCTTACTCTTTCCCATGTCTCTACTTCAGGTGTATGTACTTTAACCTTCTTTCTTCAAATTAGAAATCTCTCTTTGTTTTTTCTAACCCTTGACTTTGTGACTCTCTTTTTCTCTGGGCAACAGCATTACCTATATTTTGGGCTGAGGATGCTACAGAGGGATGGTGAATTTCACCCAGAGATTGTGCAGACCATCAATATGGACAGTATGCAGCAGATGCTGAAGTGCAACAATTGTGCCCTATTGTCCCTTGTCTTGTCCCGTCCAGTTGAAGGTTATCAATGTTTATGTACTCCATACACACACTTTGTGATGTGTAGTTAGTATATTCATCCTTGCAGACAGATGGTGTATATTCATAGCAGAAACTGGAGCAAAGCTTGAAAAGAGTAAAATTCTTAACCCTCACCTTGTTATCTTGACATATACCTTTTCCTCTGTCTTAACTCTCCTAGATAATAACTTCAGTGCTAGTTTGCAGGATTACTGGTCTGAACCAAGATGGTTGTTCTTGGGTTGCTCCTAGCAAAGACTGGCTTTACAGACTTCTGTTTCAGGGAAATGACTGGTATAGTTCAGTCCTAGGAGGAATTGCACAGAGAGGCTGTGGATGCCCCCTCCATGGCTGTGTTTAAAGCCAGGCTGGATGAGACATTGAGCAATCTGATCTAATGGGAGGTATCCCTGCCCAAGGCAGGAGCGTTGAACTGTATTATCTTTAAGGTCCCTTCCAAGCCAAACCATTCTATGAGTGATGACCCTTAGCTAGAAAAGAAAAGGCAAGTGGACAGAAAATGTTTCCTTTTAGATGCATACCACCAGAAGGAAAATTAAAGGTTCTAGTAAGATCTGAAGAATAAGAGCAAGCATCTGACTGGCCCAGTAGTTTTCTGAGTGTCTCTAAGCAGTTTTATCTATTTTATTTCCAGCTAGTGCAGAATAATTTCACCACTGCAAAACAGATCTGATGCTTGGCCATGCTTGAAGGTCAGCAGGACAAAAAGAGGAGAATTTCAAGGAAGGCTTGACCAGTTAATTGCATATGGCTGAACTGAACAAATGTCAAATAGTAAGGGGGAAAAATAATTTATGACCATTTTATGTTTGTAACTACTGTCACAGAGCAGAAGTTGTTACTGGTGGTGGAACATAATCAAATTAGGGGTAATGGAATAAAGCTGAGTAAGGAATCACGATCTGGAAAACTTTAGAAGCATTTTCCATTAGGAAACAACCATTACATAACTATTATTTTGAACCAATCTCCTTACAAATAAGAGCTGCCTCTGTTTAAAGTTCACTCTTATTGAGAATATTACATTTCCTCCCTCTATGTACTATGTTGTAAAAAATGTATATTCAATGTAATCAAACAAATTAAATTAAAACTCACCCAGCATACAGCAATTTATGTGTGCACTTTCTGAAAGACATCATTAGAACTGTATGATGAGAGCAAGAAAGACAGTAGGTGACAACATAAGAGCATTTTTTTATTTACGTCACTGACAGCAAGAGAAAAATCATGTTTACCACAGAAGAAATTGCTGCTCTTGTCTCTTATGTGACTAGATGCATTTTGAATTAACTACAGGGTCTGAATTCAGACTTGTGCTGATATTTTGACAAATTAATCACTGACAAAATTCACTGCTAAGGCAGAGAAATCCATTTCTTCTGTACTTTGCCTCTCTCTCACCTTTCTAGGACTTTCTTTTTCATGCCCTCAAGTGGATAATAGTTGTTACTGCATCTATAAGGTAAAATTGTGCCACAACGTTGTACCAGAATAGGGTCCTTACACTATTTTGTAACAGCTTTTTCTGCAAAAAGACTGGATTAGCATAACTTCCTGAATGTAAGTGCGATTCCAATTCAATGAGTAAAATTCTGCAAGCTTTCTGAAACAGAATATTCCTACTAAATCAAGCTTTTATTCCAATAAATTGGTGCTTTGAATGATTTTTTTCTCAAAATGGAGAATTTTCACATTTTCACCTTTAGTACTTCGTGAGAAAAAGTCTTCAGCATACTGGATCAGAAATTACAGCATAAGAATATGTTCGGCTGAGATTTTTTTTTTTTTTAAATTACCTAAAGGCATCCTGATGTTCGGATACTCTGTGTTGAAACAAGGTATCTTTACCGGGACACTGGGAACATAGAACCTGTGTTTACTCTTAACAGACCACAGATCTCTCAGGATTCACCAAGCCCAGTTCATAACCATACAAGAACTTTTGTCAGTGCATGCATGGGGTTTGCTTTATCTTCAGATTTTTCTGTACCTGTAATTTTTCACCATTCTGTCTGAAAAATAGACAGATGGGAACATTCTCTTTAACCATGTGCCTTTCTGTCATGAGTCATAGAAGAAGAAAGCAGCCATTGCAGTTTTAATTATGAGGGATGAAAAATCTTGACAGAGAAACAATGATGCTTATCTAAATATATGGAATACACATTGAAAATTATCTTTGATATTCATCCCCCAATCTGTGGATTATAAAATTTTCTGTAATGTTTATCCTAAATTAGTAGCAAATTAATACTTAGAGCCTCTTTATATTATTGAGTTTTTTGGGAGTGATTTGCAAATCTTAACTGTAAATCTTTTGTTTTTCTAACCATAAGTTAAATAATTTTTAATTTATGTACAAGATTTATGATTCATTTCTATGACTCTCTCCTGGGTTAGGCCCAGTAGGTCATTCCAAAAGACAGGTGGCCCCCCCCTCAAAAGACAGGAGAAGGAACAAAGAGATTTATGAGTTTAGAAAACTTATAAACTACTTCAATAGATAATTAAATAATAAATAAAATGAAAAGGAAGAAGATTAAAAGGTATAAAATGTATACAAAGCTGTATCAAGCTTCCAGGATGACTGTCAAGTCCCCAGCAGACACAAGAAAGGTCCCGGACTGAGGTTGGCAACAGTCAGAAGCCAGATGGAGAATCTGGAGTAAGAGATGCTCAGATCAGGATCAAAGATAGATGAACAGAGCTTTTCCTAGACATTGGCCATTGAAGAAAGAGAGTGCTGATGCTTTGATCCCTCAGGTTTTATACAGAGCCTGGGGCAGATGGGATGGAATACTCCTGCTGGTCAATTTTGGGTCACCTGCACTGACTGCTCCTCCTTGCAGGTAGGACCCTCTACACCTTTCCACTTCCAAACACTGATAGGGAAAATTATTAACTTTCCAAAACTGAATGCCACAGTGATAAACAAAAATATGAGCCCCTTGCATATGATTCCTTGGTATAATCAGGTCTTATCAGTTTGAGAGCAAACAGTTTCTGAACAATGTGCCATTAATTTCAGAGTGTAGTCAGAAGAAACCTAGCTGAAAAGTGAAGTTGCAAACTAGAAAATTTATCTATTTTATTTCAAACCAAGACATACTCTTAACATGAAACCTGAAATTTACATGATTCTGGTTTTGCATGTACCAAATAAATTTAATTTTAAGATTTGGCTACTTCCTTAAAATTCCCCAAATTAACAATTTGCATGTTGCTCTCAATCACAGCATACGCAGAGTTCATAGTTTTCATGAACACCCCTGAGTATTTAATTAAAGATATGAGAGTTACTATCTAGTAATACTACTTACTTTACAATAAACAATGTCATGGTGCTCGGTACTAACATTTATAAACAATTTTTTCAGTCATGTGAATGAAATAGCAATAGATTTCCCACAAAAATATGTATACTATGTGGCAGCTTATTTTTAAAGAATACTTACAGGCAGAAGCTCTCTTCGCAGATGTCAAAGGTAAGTACAAAACCCAAAAAGGTCAATATCTGATGTTCCAGATGAAACTTCTCCACTGTAGGGTGAGTGAGATCAGGGAATTGATTTTGAGGTCTACAGTCTCCAACAACAGTAGGTATCACAGAGTATTAAGCTTCTGCATCTGAATCTTCAATTAATTTTTAATCAATTTCAAATTGATTAGCTACAACTTCTACTGCTCATAATGAATGAGACTTGAGCTTGTTAAGTGCTCCTTGCAAAACTGAAACTTGTGATCTTCAGTTTATTTTTTTGTTGTATGAAAATCTTATTCTTCTTCATGAACTATTTTGCTGGACTACTGGCAGATAGAGACAGGGAATTATTTGTGAGCATGGCCACAATGCATTTGCAGAGCGTGTAGAACTGTGTTGCTGCATAGCAATGTCCTATTTGTTGAAAACAAAATATTTCAGTTCAGAGAGCCTGGGGACATTTCTTCCTGCAACAGCAGGATGTATCATGGACTGTTTCCAATCTTCAGTTATGTGATCAGCACAGCTCTATGTGTTCATCAACACTATGCCAATTTAGTCAAAACTGAGCATGGAGCCTGAAAAGTTTTGACTCTTTGCCTTTCTAAATTAGTGGTCAAAACACACATAGATTCTACCCCCACAGCTAAAGAAACTAAGACTGCTTTTAAGCACAAATTACATCTTGCATTTGGCACCATTTTATGCCCTTCCGTGAATGCCATTTGGAGGAGGTCAAAGTTTTTCCAGAGTGTGTGTTTTTCCTGAGAAAGGGCATCCCAATGATGCATTAATATATAGTCTAATTCATGCTGAATCAATGAAGTAATTTAACTGATGTGAGCCTGCGGCCAATGATGCATAAATCAAAAGATGGGGCCTCACATCATTCATGCTCATACTCAGTCAACATGATGACTGCTGCATTTCCCCTTATTACCACCAGTTTCAGGACTTTGTGACAGTCTGCTTATTGTAACTATTATATTAAAATACTGAGACTTTTGCCTTAAAAGAGTCCTCTCCACATCACATAATCTGTTTCTAACTGAGAAAATATGAGCATTCATAGGTTAGCATTTGCTCATTTTAGCCACTCACTGGTAATTCTGTTTGTTTGGCAGTTGGTTGTCAGAACTGAAAGGTCTCTGGTGCAGAGGGCTATGCAGCTTCATTTAAGCTGTGTCTTGATGAGATGAATTCCAATGAATCCCTTGTCTACATTCTGAAGCTTAATCCCTATTCAGAAGGGATTAGTATTCAAATTTATCATAGAATCAAGAGTGATTAGAAGTCTATCACATACTGTATGTCATGGAATATTCACTGGAAAGCTTGGGAAGTTTCTTGTTTATTTTTCTATTTTTATGACATTCCTGGAGTTAGCAGGGTGGTCTTTCTGGCTGATGTCATTTGCTATTAGAAATTAGTGATTAAAATGTTGTGAGGAACCAGTAGGGAAAACTTAAAGTCTGGCTGCACTGTGTGACACTTAGCAGCTGTATGCAAATGATGAGAAAAGTTCTTCGTTTCCTGGGGGAAGGTCAGTATGAATTCTGGTTGGGTGCATTGGCTCAGTGGATGTAGTTTTGATCCTGCCTGTATAAAGAAGTCTCTAATGGGGCATTTAATCACAAGCATGTTCTACAGTGGAGGCCCTGCAATGGAACATTTGACTGAAGAAGGCTTGCAGATGCAGGTCATGGATTGTCAATAAAAGCACTCTCATAAAGTTCCTCCCTCAATAAAATGGAGCTATGTTGTTTCTATAACTTAGATAATTTTGAATCCTCTGCGGGACTATATGTAACTAGCATGGGTAAAAAGGAAGGGTAGTGCAATTAAGTGCACCAGCAATCACTTCAAACTGGCAGTGGTTGCTGCTGTAAATCAAGCACTTTCTGAGATCAGAATAACACTTCTTAAGTGAAGTTTCAGCACAGTAATCTATGATGACTAATGACTTAATAGTGGGCTACAAGTTTTTATATTTGCATTTCAAGAGCTCTGTCTCCCCTTTATCCTTCCCAATTCAAAGAATTGCGAGAGTAGGAAAAATATTTCAGGTTATCTCATAGCAATATGGCAATGGAGCACAAGCAAGACCAATATAATTTTTATTTAAAAATGCAAATGTATACTCTTTTCTGACATACTCATTACAGGTTTTTCATGTTAGTTCTTGATTCAATGTGAATCAGTATCATTCTTTCATTGATCTTGTAAGAATTTTTGTTCTTGAGAAAGTTGAATGAGAATCTGAACAGGGAATATTGGATCCCTGCATAGATCATAGGATAAAAGTAAAAATACAAACCACTGTATTGTGAATATATAAGACAACAGCTAAATATTTGTTAGTCACGTATTGAAACTATCAATGAATTCTATCTTCAGTCAGATGCCTGCAGTATCATCATGTAGATAACTATTTGATGGAGTAGTTCAGCACCTTATGAATGTATGGAACATTTGATATAAGTAAGAAATCTGAGCAAGGGACAGTAAGGAAGGGTCTAGAAACATTAAGATTTGTTCATTCCCACCTACATGGCATTTGTGATCTGCAGTAATTTGATGCTAGTTTGCAATTGCATGTACACATCTTGGATATGTGATGTTTTCTAATCTCACATGCTAGGTGAATTTGATTTCTTTGGCGTCCATTACCAAATTTTTAGGGCATTCTGTCATCCTGAAATTGTCTTCATAGAGCAGGGATGAGTTAACTGAAACCTTAAATGTATCATGCAAATATCTTTTAAATTTAGTTTGCACATGTATTCTTAGCTTTTACTGTGTCTTAAATTCAATGTAGGTCATGGTCAGAGTGAACTCTTAGTTTATGTACAAAGAGAAAATTATGTTCTCAAGAGTTACAAAAACACCTTTTTTGCAATAAGTTTTAAATCACTTTGCAATCTTCTTGTTTTAAATCACCTTGCAATCAGTGTTCTGAGGACAACAGAGTAATCAGAGACTGAGTGTCAACTAGTATAAATTAACTTACATCAGCTGAGGCTTGGTATCATCAGCTGGCAATATTGTCCCTACAAACAGCTGATTATACTGAAGGAAGCAGGACGTTAATGAAAATTGGAAGCTGTAATAAGGATGATAAAAGCTCTAGGAGACATGATGGGCTTATTATAGCTAACCATGCTGTATCAGCTTCCCAGTGACTTCAAAACTAAAGGGTAGATTAAGCATATCCTCTCCCTTTGCATGGTCTCCCATTTGCAGGCTCACTACAAAGATTTGTTTAGTTAAATGAATTACACTGCACAGTGTATGCTAGAACTTGGATGCTGGCAAGCTTTCTATCACAGCAAGCAGTCATTTCATCCCTCGGAGCATAGACCTAGATAATATTATTTGCTTAGCTTCCTTGATGTTGTGTTCAGGTTGTGAAAAAGTCTTCTAAAAATCTCTGACAGATGGATATTTCAAAATAATGTTTCATTTATGAAAGATTCCTGATGAAAATCTATGAGATAGCAAAAAATCAGGGATTCTACAAGAGAGAAGACAATGAGAAAGAGCTACAACTGTCTTGGAAATAAATCCTTTCTTTCAAAAGTAAAAACAATTTGAGTAAAACTTGGGAGAGAAGATAAAATAATACAGTTCAAAAAGGCAATATGACCCACCAGTGTTAGTTGCCACACTCTTCATTAGCCCTAGCAGGTACAACTATTTTGATTTGTCTCTACACATACATGACTGACAAGATTGTGCTCTTAATATTTCAGTGCAACATACTAGAAGACCTTACAATTAGGAAGAGCAAGAACAGGCATACATCTATAGCATGAGGTGCATAGAGAGATCCTGGTAACTAGGGAGATAATGTGTGGTGAATAAAATATGTGAAGGTGATCTCTGACTTATTCTTGAAACCTGGTTATTCTTAAAACTATCACACCTGACTAGTCAGAGCACATCTTCATTCCTCCCTATGAAGGCTTATACCTGATACATGCTGTACTGCCATTTTGTATAAAAAACCCAGCAAAAATAATGTGCCCTCAAAGCATCTTTATTCATGTAGAGGGTCTCAGAGAATCTCCTCTCCGTGGCTGCAGTGGGTTTATTATCATTTGTAGCAATTATTTAGTTAAATCTTTTTCTGGGAAATTATTGATTAATCTTGGTATTTAGTAGTTAGTACAGGTGAAAGATGAATGGAAGAAGAAAATCTCATAGCAATGAGTCTTCTATTTCTCTTTTCCATCTCAAAATAAGAGAAAACTTTATAATTGTACATTGCATCACTTCAGAATGTTAGAAGAATAGTTGATCTGAAACAGTACACGAAGGAGAGATTGTGGTAAGAAATGCCAAAGTTAAGCTCTGCAACCCTATTTATCATCCAGTCACGAAGTTTACCACACTGTGGTCTGCTGTTCTCTTACATTCATTTTTTGTAAGCAGTAATCTTGCTCATTTGCATAAAGGATCCTGGTTGCATTCAGGTGTCCCACATTATTTGGAATACATTACCTAAGTCTTGGTTATATAACAGCCTGTTGGTGCCACAGCTGGCTCTGCTAACACTAGGTCTTGTGCATTATACTTTTTCTGTCTCCTGACAAGGTATTAACAGAGTTTCCCCAATAACCCACAAGTGATTAATGAGATGAAAAAATAAAACACTCCACCTGCTGCAGCAGAAATGAAAACTGAATTAATGAGTAGGGAAAAACAGGAAAAGGAGTCTCAAGTTTTCAACATATAGAACAAGCCAAATCAGCTTTTTATTATCCTCAGCTCCTAATAATGTTGTTTGCATGTGAGTTAGTGTTTCCTGAGTCAGATTACTAGCAGAGAGTCAATCCAGGGAAAATTATGCATTGCTATGATAATTAGTGTATAACATTAAAAATCCCTATTTGTCTTCAAGACTGTAATCTCAGGAAAAATTACTCATATTCACTGTGTAGTATTTCAGAACCGTGAATTGCCTGTTACAATACACTGTGAAATAAATGCATTGATAAGAATTTTAGTAGGATCTAAGGAATATTAATGGAATATAACTGACACGTTTTGAGTATTTCTGTTTTAATATGAAGGAAAAATCTGTATTATGGTAGGAAGTTTAATAACTATAAGCTTGAGTTTGACCTGTGTGACTCTAGCAATACATGCAAGAAGTACTTAGTCTTCTTTTCAAACATATCAGTAATTTTTATCTGTAATACCTTAGATACAAAACAGTAATTTCTTGACTTAAAATTAGATCCATTAATTTTCCCATCTCTGTTTAAGTTGGTGTAAATCTCAGCAACTCAGATCTGAATAGAATACACTATCTAACAAACAATGCTGGACACTCTTTAAATAGATAAATCTTTCAGTATATTCTGCAAAATAATCACTCAAACTGTTGATCCAAAGGGAAATCCAATCATAGAAGATACTGACTGAAAAAGAATTCACTTCTCCCGTTACTTATAAAAGGAATGTGTCTCAGCAGCCAGGCCATTGGAAATGTAACAACTTCTAAATTTTAAAAATCTCCCATTTTAAAACTAGTTTATCATCTTTAATTTTTTTAAGAGCAGTGGAATTTTTAAGCAGCTGATTTTTTAAAACAACACTTACAGTTTTCAGTGAATATTCAGAACTGACATCTGCAAGCGAGAGTTCTCACACTCATATACTGACTGCCAGCAGTCTTTCCACTTTCATTTCCATGGAAACTGGTCAAGGAAACTTTGCAGAAAGTTTGTATTTCTTTTTTTTTTAAATCTTGCATACACTCAATCCCTCAACTTGCAAGGATGGGAATTAGTCTATTCAGGGGAACACCCAGAGGAGTTCTTATGTCACTAGTGCCTTTAGCAGATGGAGTCTAAAGCTGCCACAAATCCAAAGTTCATTGGCTCAAGCTCCCTATTTTGACATTTTTGGGATTTGGTGTTTTTCCTGGTGAGTCTCAAAAGCTTTGATGTCTCCTTAGATGTGTGAGTAATAGAGGGCTAATAAGTGCAGATTGCCTGGGTAAGTCTCTCATCCAGTTTCTAGAGTCTAGCCATTGTATGGCTCATTATGAGTGTATATGTATTAGAGATGGCAGTTATTCAGTTCAGAGCTTTGTCATCAGAAAGACAGCCTACACTTACACTGTCTCTGAATCTGTTCCTATTTACTCAGATTTATAGCTGAACACCACTGAAGACAAAGGTTCTGATTATGAATTAATTTCTTTTTCATTCAGCTCATATAGTCCCACATCTTCACTAAGATTAATTAACTCATCCTGGATCTACTTAAAATTAGATCCAGTTCAATTAATTTAAAATGTGAATGTCAGTGAGCTCTTTGGAAACAATTGCTAAGACAGAAATTTGGTAGTCATCTCAATGGCAATACTGAAACTACTCAAGCATAATATTTCTGCACGTTCTAGAAACCTATCTATTATAACCAATTGAATCTCTCTGAAACTATTCAGTCCTCTACAGAAATGTATTTCCTGTAAAGTATTTGCAAATAAAAAAGCTCCTTAAAAAACTGTGTTGCCCACTTTCTCTAGCAGTCTTTGTGACAGAGTAGAAGCTAATTAGCCTACTGTTTTCAGCAGCCTAAAATATTCAAGTATTCCCGAAGTGTCTAGAATAATCAAGTGCCAGTGAATATGTTAAGATGAATAGGAAAGAAAAAAAAAAACAAAAACAAAACAAAACAAGAACCTATGAATCTATTCTAGTTGGTTATAAGAAGTTCAGAAATTTTTTTATCATATTTCTGAATAATAATTTTAAAAACCCAGACATTTATTCAGGAAATTAAAATGTTAAAATTTGTGTTATGAATAGTTTATACTGAATAATTCATTCATCTTTGCACTATATAGAAAGGTCCTTGCTGTTCTGCACATACATCTATTACTTCAAAGCTTCAGTTCCAGTGGCTTCAGGCTGTGTTCGGTAGCTGAAAATCCAGGACCACTGCAACCTGCTCATACAAAACACCTAATAAACAGTGTTTACTTCTGACAGCCCAATTGACACTATCATGCTATTCTGGCCTGTTCACAGGTGCACAAAATTGTTGAATGTTCTTCCTTGTCAACAGTCATTGTTGGAGTCTCCAGGAAAAGCTTCAACTAAAACTGGACAGCCATATCTGATGATAGCTTTCACTCTTCCCCTCCACAGCTTTGCCCAGCAGGGATTTTATTTCCCTGCCTGTGAGTCATTTCTCTCTTTATCACACTGAATAGAAATGGTCCTCATTATACTTCCCTCCTTGTGTGCCTACTTGAGCTGTCTCTGAACTTTCACACACTGAAACTCCATCTTTCAGTAATATGGTGGATCTAGTCGTTACAAGGATGGATCTTCCACTCACTGTTAAAGCTCAGGACACTCATGACAAACATCTTCTGATACAGTAGACTCTGGACCGCATTCATCAGTTATATCCTCTTGGGAAAAGTATTTCAGAGTTGCTTTATAGTTGCTGTTGCGGCTTTCATAGCCTTATTTTTAAGGTATCTGCAACATGAGGGTCTCCTTGGAGAACAGCTGTGACTGTCAAGTTCACTGAAACGTTTTGACTACTGCCCACTTGCCTCAATACTTTTACTAATCTACACATGAAGCTTCTATGCAGGTAGAGTCAGATATACAGTATTGCTGAGTCCTAGAGTCATAGAATGGTCTAGGTTGGAAGGGAAGTTAAAGACCATCTGGTTCCAACTCCCCTGCCATGGGCAGGGACACCTCCCACTAAACTAGGTTGCTCAGTGCCTCATCCAGCTTGGCCTTAAACACCTCCAGGGAGGAGGCATCCACAACCTCCCTGGGCAACCTGTTCCAATGTCTCACCACCATCACAGTAAAGAACTTTTTGCCTATATCCAGCCTAAATCTCCCCTCTTCCAAAGGAAATAACAAGGTTATTGTATATAATCCATGCATGGAGTCCTTTGCAGATGCAGAATAGCATAAAACAGAACAGAAACCACCAAGTACTTCCTTTCTACACCAGTTTTGATGTTTCAATGACCATTTGAAGATCTATATGATTTTATTTTATGGAGTAGGAAGCCTGGCCATTTTTACTTCCTTTTTCAAAAATTTAATCTGTAATGGTGATATACGCTGTCAGATTTCCCTTTTATGTAATTTTGTAAGTTTGAGGTGACAGCATTCAAAAGGCTGTGCCTCAAAATTCCTATAACATATGGCATATATTTAACATTGCTTGTGAATTAAAAATAACAACCTGCCATCTGCCTTTCTGAGCAGATTCTATCAAAGTCTAAATGAAAAGCTCAAAGATGTGAATTTTGTCAATTGAAATATGAAACACACAGGTTCATGATAGGGTAAAAGTGCTCAGACTTACCTTAATTGAACCCAGGTTGTTAATGGCATAGTCCCTGTGTTTGTATAGTCACTTTATATAGATATAAAAGGTCATATTGAGCATCAAGAACAAGTCTTGTTTTGAGTAAATCTAATCTTGAAACAATCAGGATATTGTTTGTTGGTTTATAAGATATGAACAGTTTGAAAAGGTGTGATATCATTAATTTTCACTTATGCTTGTTACTTAAATGAAATTTCTATAAAATCTAATTAAATCTTTTCAGTAGCTATTAACTGTTGTGTTCATAGCTTCAGCTGTATCAAAGCAATCTGGTATCACCAATACCTTCCCTCAGCATTCTCCATGCATAAAAGTTGGAGTGACTCATAACTGATTGTTGCTTCAATTTTGGCTTTGGGTGGATATTTTTACAAGCTTATAGTTGGTTTTGACTTTTTCAAATTAAGCATATCTCTAAATTTAAATAATTTCAAATCTAATTATAGTAGAAAATAGTAGTCAGGGACCGACCTGTTAGAGAGCAGCGTATAGGAAAAGGACCTGGGTGATCTGGTGGACAGCAGGATGACCATGAGCAAGCAATGTGCCCTTGTGGACAAGAAGACTAATGGCATCCTGGGCTGTATTAGAAGGGGCATAGTCAGTAAGCTGAGAGGGGTTCTCCTCCCCTCTGCTCTGCCCTGGTGAGGGCATACCTGGAATACTGTGTCCCGTTCTGGGACCTAAGCTGAAGAAGGACCAAGAACTGCTTGAGAGAGTCCAGCACAGAGCAACAAAGATGATGAAGGGATTGAAGCATCTCCCTTATGAGAAATGGCTGAGGGATCTGACCCTCTTTAGCTTGGAGAAGAGGAGACTGAGGGGTGACCTCATTAATGCTTATAAATATGTAAAGGGTGAGTGTCAGGAAGATGGAGCCAAGCCAATAACAGGACGTGGGGCAATGAGTGCAAACTGGACCACTGAAGGTATTTCTAAGAGGTTTTGTAACATGGGATGAGCTGTGTCACAGAGAAGAGAGAAAATGGTCAATATTTCAGTCAGTTGCTTCATCCATTGCTCACATATGATAACTTTTCATACAGAAGGCCCCTAATTCAAGTGAAACAAATTGAAATTTCATATGTAGGTAGTGTGGGAACAACTCTTATTACAATTTGTCTCAACTGCTGAATCCTCTCTAAAAGAGAACAAATTCTGGAATCTGATTACTGCACAAAGACAGAATCATACAACCATCAAAAACCAGGTAGAAGGGACCTCATGGATAGTCTAATCTAATCTTTCTTGGCATAAGATTAATTTAGACAAAATGTCCCAATAAATGTTCAATGTAATCTTAAGTTTGCCCAGTAATGGGGAATTCACCACTTCCCTAGGGAGATTATTCCAATGACTGACTATCCTTTGTGAACATCTCTGAATTTTTTTCCACTTGTGTTCAATCAGAATCTTCCCTGTATTATCTTGTACAAATTACAACTCATCTTTTCCATTCAATTATTTGTAAACAGAGAGTCTAGATAAGATGATATAAATACAGTGCTCAGTTTACTCTCAACATTACTAGTCAGACTTCAGTGACTTCAAAGAATGGGATGAAATTAGACAAAATAAAACAAGTGAAAGCAAGTTTGTCTCTTACAAAGAAAATCTTGTGTTACCTTTTGAACAGCACCATGAAGTAGGTGATGCACTGAGTTGGAACCAATGTATGACCTAGTCAACTGTAAATTAAGCAAGTCCAAAGCAGGGAAGCATTGGAAGAAATTTTATGTTAAATTAAGCAAGTCAAAACTAGGGAAATATGGGAGGAAAATTTATGTTTTATTTAGCTAGGAGAAAAGACAAGTCTTACAATTATTCTGCAAGAAGTAAAGAGTATGATTCCATGTATGTATTGGTGGGGAAAAATGCTTCTTCATGAATATGAATTTTTTCTTTGGAAAGATGAATTGGCATCAGAGAGTATCTGTCAACAAAAATCTCTGAATAATTTACCAGAAGACAGAAAATAATGTTCCTCCAAAAATGAAGAAGTAACTCAGAAATCATAGTAGAGGAAACAAAGGAGAGGAAACAAAGCAGAGATATGAATAAATTGGAAGATCTTACATCAGGCTCTCTAGAAAAGTCACATTGTTCCAAGAGCTGTGATTCCTCCTTTACATATTCTTTTATAAGACATTTTGATAAATACATTTAATCAAATGCATTAAATTTTCACAGCTTGCCAAATTCAGCATATCCATGCCCTCTCAGATGCAGTGAATTTTGCTGGCTGCAAACACTTAACAGCCTCTCTTGTAGAGCTACCTACAAGCAGTTCCTCTGGCTTAGACTTGTTTGCTATTCTATCATCATCTTGTTCTAGTCCAACAGTGAAATAAATAAATTAAACCAGGAAAAAAAAAAGAAAGAGCTGTGAAAATTTTTGCTGTGGATCTAGTAAAACTCCTGAGCTACTTTCTGTGTAAAAGAGGAAACAGTAATTTGAGGAACTAAGATTCCTGAGATATGGGCCATTCAGTTGTTTTGTGAATGGCTTGTGATTAAAAGTCTGTTTTCTTCATACTTGATATTCAGCACTGATTCAGATGGAAGTAGAAGCAGGCTTCTAATCTTGCTTTGTTTCACTTGTTGTCATTTGGAAAATAGGTGTCCTATTTTATCCGATGGAACAGATCCTCAAAAGTCTGTGGATGACCTATGCATATGTAATCTATAATGCATTCTGTACAGGTCTAACTAGATAAGAATTTTTTTTTTTTAGAGTGGCACTTCATTTACCTTCTAATAATCATCCTTAGTGGACTCTTCCTGCTTGCTCAGACTTTGCTCCAAGACTCTGCATACAAGACACAAACTTGCAACTTAACAAACTCTGTTGGACTCATCATCATATCCAGATATGGTTAAAACATCAGATGCCAAATGAATCAGTGGATCCTTTCTGCAGTGGGCTCTGTGATCAAAGTTGGGGTAATAAAGGTAGGATCCAGGTCAAAGTTGGTCTTGAATAAAAAAGGATCATATTTGTACAGTGATAAGTCTTCACAAGTGGGAAGTGAGAATGATCCACCCTACCACATGTCCCCAGGAAAAAAGATTAAAATTATGACATTGAAATAGTGCTAAAATAGGGGATGCAAGTTTTCTGATTTATGGGTGTTTTCCTTGATTCTTAATTTCAAAATGTTTCTAATTTTCAGGAAGGAAGTGCAGTGGTTCTTTTCATCTCAATTTTCTCTGTCTTTATGGTGTTACTGAGAACTCTGGTAGCTTCTTTTGGAGAGTGGATTTTACTATGTATTTCAGAAGAGATTAATTTTTTATTTTAAGAGACATCTGATCCTTCTGGTAGCCCAGACAGGAGACAGGAAACTCCTGGATACATGTTCCTCTTGCTGTGCACAGCATAGAGACAAGCCAACACACCACTCAGAAGCTTTGCAATGCTGGTGGTTCTGCAATACTTTGCAGCATAAGGTGAACTTCTGAAGTCACACAGAAAATCCAGGGATATCAGGACATGACAGCTGGATGACTTCAACTGAGAAAGGGAAGTGTTTTAGCCAAGGAGAACTGAGAAGTAAGCAATTAAGTCCCTACTGAAGAAGCAGAACTGTATGACCTGGGATGCAGGCGGCATTTGGCAGCTAAGATAACACCTAAGCTCTTTGATTTCATCTTTGTAGGCATCTGCCTGTGCTTAGCACATTGCAGAAGAGAGCAAGTGCTGCCAGGGTTTGCTGATGAAGCAGAGCTTACAAAACTGCAGTTGCCCATGAAGCAGCACCCTTGCCACATGCTGAGAGCTACCCCTGCTAGGCACCTGATAATCCAGCCTCCAAAGAAAGGGAACAAGGATGCCAGAAGCACAAATATTTAGAACCAGAAAGCAGGTGCCAGATATCCAAGCACAAAAATAATAAAACATCTGGAGCTAAAGCCTTGAGATAAAGTACATAAAAAAGAAGGAAAAAGAAAATCATCCCAACGAGACAGTAAATGTATGCTGGAAGACCAAGGTATCTAAAGATGCCAGACAGAGTAGCAGAAACCACTGCATTACCAGCTCATCTTGGTGGCAGAGCTGGGTTTTCTGCTGCCCATTCTCTGTAGTTTACCTGGGAGGAAAAATGGGATTTTTTTTGGCATGCACACAGTGATACTGCAAAGGGACTTCTGAGAATATTTCCATAAATACTATAGCTATTCTTAAACAGATAGGCTGTAATAAGATATCAGTTGCCAGCAATAGTGACAAACTGTTAGAGTTTGAATGTCTAAAGTGTACTATCTCTTTAAAATTAGGTTCCCATTAAAAAGATATATTTAAGTTTATATTCTCTTAAGGATTACAATGGTTTAGGTTGTGATTGTGCCTGTATTTGCCCAGAAAAATCTGCCCAGTGTTTGGATTTTTTGGGCTTTTTCCTTTGCATCAAATGAAAATGATACATTGATCAGGAAACATGAGGTTTTTTAAATGAAAAAAGATCTTTTTACAGAGTCATTTGGAAATATCAGTGAATGTTTTCAACTGTTTAGCAGCAGTGAGCCTACTACAAATTACACTAATAAAAACGTAAAACAAGGATTTTGAAGAGGGTTCAGAAGAATTCACAGTTGCCTTTTGAATATCTACTCCAAAACCTAAAGGACTGGCATAAGTAATCACTGTCTTATGCAGATTGTGAAGGTCACTTCAAGGCCACAGAAATCAATGAAAGGCTTTAACAGTAGCCATGCGTGTTTCTTACTATATAATTCAGTATACTTCAGCCCTTATTCTTTGCTCAGATCTCTATTTCTGCTTGTTCTTTTCTGTGTGTCCTGAAGTTCCTACAACTGCAAGCTTGGTCTGTGTGAAGACAAAACAAGAAAAAATACTAAAAGATAAATCTGATGTGGAATTAAGTGAACTGGGATTTCATATCAAGGACATTATTATGATAGACTTTCATTTCCTGTTGTTCATGAGTTGCAGGGAAGATGTGAGACATATTGAGATTTGCCTTGAGTGCTAGACTTGTAATCTTTCTAAACAAGTCTGCCATATAAAATTACAGAAATAATTCTTGCCAAATACATATAAGAGACATGTAAGTTCCTTTAATAAAACCACAGACTTAGTTGTGCATTGTTGCAGAGATAAATGCAGCACATATAGATGCTGTTGGATGAAAAGAAATTAGTTCCATAGGTCTCCTCAACTGTTATTGTTTGATTAAAATTGAGTTTAAAATGCTTTCCTTCCCTCTCCCCCCTCTCCTACTGTAATATTTTTTATTTCACTCCAGCACAATACTTGTTGCTGTATTAATGTGAAGAATCAACAGCCAACAGAAGAATAAATTGATTTGAAAATGTTCTTCCCAGAAATGTATTTGCTTGTTTGATGCAGGTGAGCAGAAAGAGCTAGGAGCTAACCTTCAGAAATTTTGTTGATGAATTTGTACAGCCACTTTGTGGAGAGGGCACTAATTTAAAATTCTGAACATCAAAATTTTGAACATCAATCAATGGAAAGTATTTACAGGAAAATCCACCATGGGTTTTACTAGCGTGACTTAACAGCAATGGACAGTAACCCTCTGTTATTGGTGTCTTTCTTCAAGTGCCAAAAGAAGTAGATAATCAACAGGACAAGCAAATTTAGTGTATTTCAGTCTAATCATGACGTAGGCTTGATTTATTATAGAACACAGATGCCATGCCAACTGTTGATGATCATTCATAATGGACACCTGAAGCTTTTGAATTTGTTTTCCTGTGCTAGAGAGCTCCTGTCGAGTAGAGACATAGGTTACAACCTGTGTCTAACACAAAAGGAGAGATGAAAGAGGTCTGTTCTGAGTTATATTCTCTTCTGTAATACAGTGGAATTTTGGTATTCATGAATAAAAAAAAAAAAATCTAAGTTTGGCTTCTTTGAAATGAGCACAGAAAATCTGATGCATTGGCATATAATAACAGCAGGAAAGTAATCAGGGGCACTTTATAAGGTGGACAGTGACCTTTGTGCTCACTTCTTCCAACTTAGTTCTTGAAGTTAAATATGAAATGAAAATTACATACACACTATCAAACACCTGTGATGCTCTTTGCTTGCCTTACTACCAGCTAGTTCATTACTTTATTTTATTTTAAAATGGCCTGAACTTTGTAACTGCAGCTGTAGCACATGCCAGTCGTTGGAAGAGAGGAGAGAACAGAAAATGGGGAAATGTACAATATTCAGCTGAAACTAGGTAGGAAACTTAGGTAACAAAATATAGTTACCTGAAAAGAAATTTTGTCACAGGATTTAAATGGATTACTAAGGGCTATAATATCTGAATAGGATTTGTATGCTTGTGTGCCTCACCAAAAGAGATCAGGTCAGTGTAAATACACAGTATCAGCATCACAGGCAAGGGGATTACTATTCAGAGGGCATAAAACAGTAATTCTCTTCCTAGCAACTCTGTAAGCACATCTTCATAATACCTTTTTCATACAGAAAATATTTTTAAAACCAGGGTCTACTCGTGGTTTTTCTAACTTTTTGGCCATATCCAGAAAAGTCTTTTTTCTTCCTAAAGACAATTCACTGCTGATGGGCAGGCATTGGGAAGGATTAGAGATATCCAATATGAAGGACAGACTAAGCAGGAAGTAAAGAACTTCTAATAAGGAATATCACCGATACTTACTTTGATTTGGAAATTCTCATAGATAAAAGAAATCACCAAGTCATCTTGTTCAGTGTAACAGAGAATACTCCAAGCTCATTAAAAATATTTTTTGTCTCTAGGCATCAGCTCCAAGGACTTCCATGTAAAAATGGGAGAAATGTCTTGTCCTTAACACAAGTACTATAACACACCTCCAGTGCTAAGGTGGCCTTCAGACTTTCTCCTGTGGTCCAATAAGGTAAGACTTAGCCAGGATTTGCTTGTTTTGGATCCAATTTTGCTTCTGGCTTCCAAACTGGAACAGGAAAAACCGGAACTTATAAATCTGGTGTCTTTTCACAGCCACAGCAGTGCAAAGTGGCTTAGAACAGTGTAATTTAGTTCTTAAACCATTTCCACAGTGGTTTTTGTTTCTTCCCAAAGCAGTCCCTCAATCACACGCAGACCCAGGTAGATAGCTCAGTTGGGAGAGTATAGGGCTTCTAATCTGAGGGTCAAGGGATTCAAGTCCCTGTCTAGGCTTTCTGATTACATAAGAAAATTGGTGAATGGAGATGATCTGTGTCCCTTTCAGGCAAAGCAAGCATACTGTTGCTTTAAAGTGAGTCTCTGTATGTTATTAGTTAGCATGTCAGACACTTATTTCACCATTTAAAAAATTATCAGTTAACACTAAAATCTTTAACAAGCAACAGTGTTAGTATTCTATAATTCAATGTTATCTGTGAAGGCATAAGATAAGTACTAAGCTTTGGCTGAAATGCATTCTGAATTGCCTATAAATGGAAAAGCAGCCCCTCTTCTCCTTTAACTCCAAACATATAATCTATGCAATGTATGTATGATAACAGCAGCAAATAGAATTCACTGAAGTAATGAGTAATCTTAAAAGTGTAATATAAATAATACTTCTGATAGTGCATGGGTTATTAAACCTCAATAAATATAATTGTGTTTACTTTTGTACAGTGCTTAATCCAGCCATGTGCAAATATTCAAGGTATGTCTATAATGCTACCACATCAAAGTGTTTTGCATCCACTGAGAATATTTTCAACAAATGTGTAGAATACAGTGATGATTTCCCATCCGTGCAAACACAGTATCTCAACAATCAAAAGTGATTTTTTTCAAAACTATTGTATATACAGATGGACAACAATAACAAAAGGATAGTCCTTAAAAGGTAATTGTATACAGACTTTATTCCAGAGACACTAATGCCTTAAAACTAAGTTTTCAAACACATAATTATTTTTTCCAGGGACATTAAAAAGGAGGAGACTAACCTGGGTGCTCTAGGTTGATTCCCAAAAAGAGCTTCTCCAGCTGAATGGTCGGGAAAGAGGAAAATTGCCCTAAATGGTCCTTAAAGTTTTTAAATCTTTTTCTATTAGACAATGCTAAGTAAGATAGTTTTGTATTGAAGATATAGGGATTAAATAAACAGAGAAAATATTTGTTGAAATAAATATTATCAAATGGAGGATCTGAATAATTGCTGAGAAAGAAGACCAAACAAGCAGAAATTTTAATTGCTGCTTCTCTAGATAAATACTCCCTCCAGAACCCAAGAGATATTAGACTTCATAGAAATTTTCAAACAGGATTGTTATCTGAATGTCGGGTAAATTAAAGCATTCCAGACAAAAAGCAGCCACTGAAGAAGCTATGTACAACAGCTCCACATCATACCTGAGAATTTGTTTTGTGTTCATTTACAGTTTCAACTCAATTTTCAAAAACTTTCTCAAATGACCCAGCTCCTTTTTTCTGATTGTGTTTTTCATGTACAGACTGTGATTTTCCACTTAACTGAATTTGAATTGTAATGACAAGAGACCTGGAAAATACTATGGTGAATATTTTCAGTGCATTTAGGGTCTTTTTTCCCCTTACTTTCTCCTCTTTTTCTTGTGCAAGTTAAGACAATATTTAACTGTAATTCACCTAGTCTTTTAAAATCTTCTGGGATTTATTGGTCCAGCCATGTCTATATCTGGGATGTGAATCTGATGGGAACAAATTCAGAGCCAATTGTTGCACATAAACATATGGCTATTTTCTGATCACAGGTTGTATGTGCAGCAAACGAATTCTCTTAGTATAAACTGACCAAAAAAAACAAGGTGCTGTTCATTGCTTCAACAAAAATGGCCAAAAAAGAAACTATTACTCATTGGATAAAAATTACTGAATACTAGTAATTGATTTTATGAGATTGAACTAGTGTATATCTACATGTACTTTCATCACTAGGAACAGAGTGCATAAGATTTTCCTTTTCAGTGCAGCGTTGTGATGCTAATCAGAGAAAAGAAGTGCAACAGTATATTTCATGAAAATTAGTGTTTTAAAGCATGACCAGGTAACAAGTTGATTATGTTCATACCTACTCTGTTTATTTTTACCTCAGCTATTCAGCTAAGAAAGAAAACAAGTTTGTAGTTCAATCAGAGAGCAATGTTTTTAAATTTTTTAATAAAATTATTGACTAGGTGACTTTGACTATGTGACCAAAGAGTTTTGAGGGAGCCACACAAGGGAAAGGAATGTAGTTTTTACCTTCTTTGCTATGTATCAGAAATAAAGGTATTCAATGGCATACTTAGACTGTAAGAGGCTTGTCTTTTGCCTTGAGAAGCTTCATCTGAAGCAATTTCATTTTTTAACAGTAGATACATCACTTTTCTAGAATGAATGTCGCATTTTTCCTGAAGTTCTTCTTGGCTCTTAGCAATTAAAATCTTATGCCGCAATACTTTTAAAAATACAAAATCCATGAGAAAATTTTAGAGTCCCTTGTCTGAGAACCAGAGATTAAAAAAATAGCAAATTCACACACTTGTAAAAATGAAGAACTCCTCCACAGTACTTCAAAATTCAGAACTTATTTTAATCCATTATTTGTGTGGATCAGTAGTCAAAAATAGGTTCTCCATTTTTGTAAATTATCAAACTGGTCTCAGTGAAATGACAGTTTACTTTTTTCACAGCTTTTGTTATTTTCTGTTCTACTTCTGAGAATAAATGCAAAACAAGTGGTTGAAAAATGCCTAAGTTGTGAAACTGTTCTTTTATTTAATGCCTTATTCTACCTGCTGCAGTATCCCTAAGGGACTGGCAGGACTAATACAGTTTTTGATGTTTGTCAAGAAGGACAGACCTCTGCCACGTTAGGTTAAGGGGCATCCCCCAGACAGAGAAAGCATGACTCATTAGCATTACTCTGTGCTGTTAAAGTTGATGACAATTTGTTAAGAGCCAAAGCACTTAAATGTCAAACAGAGTGTTTCAGACACCAAAACTGCCACTTGAAAAGTCAATTGTCATCTCATTGACATTTTGAATTATATCAAACTGAAAGCAATGACAGAGCAATTCTTTATTCCATGCCTTTTCTTAATTGGAATAAGACACGAGGTGTTCAGTACTTGTCAGGTTTTTGCATATCTGTCAATTCTTCTATCCCCACGTTTTTTTTTATGTACTGGATAGTTTCAGTCAGACTAGTCATTCAGACTGATAGTTTCAGTCAGTGAGGGCTAGAATTTTCAAAGACAATTCATTTTCTTTGAGCACATTGAAAATAAGGGACTGCTTAGATGGTAATAACACTGCTTGAGGGGAAGTTGGATAAAAGACAGCTATTCACCTTATCAGCTTTCACCCTACATTCTGGCCAACCACACAAGACAAGCATAGCATTTGCCTTACTCAACATGTGTACTGTGACAGAACAAGGGATTCAAGGGAAAGAAGGACACAAATATAAAACAAAATCAGCTTCACTAGTTCTTATGGTTATGGAACAGGTTATTAGACAACATTGAACTGCTAATATGCTACTTTCCATGTTGTAATACTTCCTTAAGCAAACAAAAAACATTTATGGTGAGGAACATGGGTTTGTGGTAACCCCATATAAAACAGGGTATCTTCATCTTGCCTATCTTTGATTGAGAAGGAGTAAAGAAAGAGGATAAAAGTAGGATGTTGAGACACCTGTGTTAATGGAGCATATTAATAGCTGATTGGTATACCTTCCTTTTCTGGATAATTACTTTCAGGGAGAATTCTTAACAGTACGGCTATATTCTAAGGAATGGCAAAGCACCTACACACTCAAATGTCTAGGTACAGAAGTTGGAAGTGACACAGGAATCAATCCTGTGGTATCCCTGCTGGGCTGAAGGTAGTACAATTGCCTGTTTTTATTTCTGAAGGATTTGGCCGTTCCTTCAAAAAAACAAACAAGCAAAAAGTACAGTTACAATATCAGCGGGAAATCTAACACTTGAGAGCAAGATTTACAGTTATGAAACAGTTATATGAAAAGACATATTGCAGACATAATAAACAATGTTGCTACTCATTTTGGGTCAAAGAAATGCATGTTTAAAGCAGACAACTTAGTACTCCAACCCATATGGCCTTAATACATAGTGAAAGCTTTTATTGCAACAATTAATATCTTTATCAATCTGCAGAACAGCTAACTGCTAATTCACTTATCATTAATACTTCCTGAGAGCAATCGCATATCCTTAATATAATAACAAATTATTGAGCTATTCATATTAAAATTATGCCTATGTGACTTCATTTGAGACAGATCAGTATGTGTCACTGATGCGAATTATTTAATCTTCTTTTTGTAGAGGCAATTTAAGTTTTTAGTTCTTTATACTGTTATTGAAAACCTAGAATAACATGTGAGTTTTGTTTTTATGATGATGCAGTGTATCATGCAGACAGAAGGTGGTGTGAGTTTGGTTCCAGATTTTGCATAAGTACAGAGAGACAATACCCACTGATCATGCCATGTCCATTAATGTGGTCATTCCACTGTAGAAAGCCACTAGGTTGGTCAGGCAGGGTTTACCCTTGGTGAAGCCATGCTGGTTTCACATCCCTGTCAACATGTTCCTTAGCATAGCTTCTAAGAGAATCTGCTCTGTGATCTTGCCCAGTGCAGAGGTGAGACTGACAGGTCAGTAGTTCCTGGCATTCTCCTTACTATTGCATTTGAAAATCATTCCTGGGAAATCATAAATAACATTAAGAATCTTTGAATTCAAAGTTGCTCCTTCTTTACTATAATTAGTAAAAAATAAAAATCACAAAAACATGCCTTTTAAATTTTTCCTATTATTCTTTTGACGGTAGGTACTCATTTTTCTCCCTGTTTTTTAAGGACTCGCGCTTTTTTATTTAAAACCATTTGTGCTAGAATTTGCATTTACAACAAATTTTAAGTGAAACACTCCCAGCAACAAGTTGCAGAATAAATATAGTTTCATTTTTCCTTTCATATTCTTTTCCAAGTAATATCCCCAAAAATCTAATTCTTAATCTTTCAGTACAGTTTACCACTGTAAGACTCTTCATTTGTGTCTAGCACTGCCATCAGCAGCTGGAAATTGAACCAAATTTAAAATTGTATGAGATATTCTACTGCTTTCATTTAATTCTTTTTAGACATCTACAACTAAACATCAACACAAATACCAGGTGTCCTTCTTGTTTCTGTTAAATCTTGTTCCCAGTACTGTTCGCTGCTCCCATGACTTCATTGCAACAAGTACCATTGTATCTTTCTCCTAAGGTTGATCCTCATCTGTTGATCTTAATGACTCTGATCTCTGTATCCCCACACTGTAACTTCTTCGGAGTGAAGTTGTTTTCTTCATAATATGCAGCTTGCATAGCACTGTGTTTTAGATTGGTGATCCAAACAGTTTTGATAATACAATGTATTGTTATATATTGCTCACTATCCCCACAAACCTGCAGGACTTCTATGAAGGAATGAAATATTTTGATTAAGGCAAGTGCAAGACTGATTGACACTGGCGTACAGTTGGTCCTGTGATGGGGAAATTCAATGTGCATGATAGGCTTAAAATTTAACCTTGGACAAAAATGATCCATTATCTGAGTCATATGTTGCTGTTACTGCATGATGTCAAGATTCTATGTCTGAAGTACCAAAGCATGAGTCCCTCAAACCAGCGCAGGATGAACTTCATAAGAAATCAGGTAAATGCAGCTATGATCCAACAGTCCAACATAGGACATCACCTCTCCTGTCGTGAATGCCTGTCACTACTGGTGGAACACAGCTCATGGACTATATTGGCTGAAAGGACATTTGAATGATGCTTGAATGGGGGTGGTACATAGAGTTAAAGGGATGATATCCATGTATAAGCTACCGGGCAGGGTAACTAGGAGGGAGAAGATGGAAGAGAGCAGGACAGATAAAGGGGGATTTCTGTATCTTGAACATGTTACCTCTCTTTTGCTCTTCTAATTCCCTCCCCCATCCCACTGGAGTTGGAGTGAGTGACTGAACAACCATGTGGTTTTTAAGTGTCTTGTAGCTGAAGGCAAGACCTAAGTGGGAGACCTTGGCTTTAATACCTGATTGGCTCTTTTTAGAAACGGATTTGAATTAAAAACATTCTGTGGAGAAACCTTATGTGCTGTATGTAGTAATCTAGACAATCTGTAAATGCTGTGTAGATCCAAAGTTTATTTTAAGCACTTAAGTGTCTGTGTTTCTCTATTTTATGATACAATCACCACATTTTTAAGAATTACTTCAGTAAATGTTTTTTTTAAGTTCTAGAGCTATGAACAGGTTCAAAAATTTGTCCCCTTTTTTATTTGAATATGCTAAATATGAAAACCTGGGAAGTAAAAACATTCAGTTGACATACTGACATTCTCACTGACATACTGCAGTTATGATCTTCCTCATAATTTAATATTTGTTGTGTATTGACCTGTCATTTATTCTACCCTATACACATCAAGGACACCAGATCTCTTAAATATTAGCACCAAAGACATTGTAGGAGAGTCTAGAAGCAGAGGCCTGGAGAACTGCAAAAACTGTTATGTATGAAGAGAGTAAAGACCTTTGCATCTTTAGAAAAATCTTAACTGAAAATAAGATGCTTGAGTCAGTAACCACCAGAGGCCTGAGTGGTTTTGAATTTCCAGGACTACAGAGGAAGTATTATTCCTACATTTGGAATGTACATGATAGAAAAGAAAGAAATGCCATATTGAACAAAATATTATTTTAAATAATATACTCCAAATTTGAAATACAGTATCTCTCAAGGAGAAGGATTTAATAGTAGCAGAGATTGTGGTAGAAAAACTGGAATTAAAGATTGATCTGGAAAAGCCAATTCTTATTTGGAATTAACATGAACCTGTCACAGGAACTAGCAGTAGGCAAATACTCTTGTCTTTTTCTTCCCATAGCCTGCTGCAGGGACCAGTGGACAGGCAAAAGATTGAAGAACTCCTTTAGATTCATTCTTTTTTTCCATCTCCAGTGAGCCTAGCTGCAGATTATTAGAGTGTTCCTAGTAGGAGGGGAAAGTGTACAGGAATGCTTTTCCTCACCATTAACTTCTTTATTTCAGGAGCACGTATGCAGAACACTGAGGGTAATGTATTTCCAGTTTGTAGATCTCCACTGCTTGTGAGTATCTAATGCTTCTGGGAAGTGATACAAATAAAGACCTTCTCTGAGGTACTGAAAGTAAACAGTTTTGGTGCAAAAGCAGAATTTCAGAAAAGCTGTAGTGATCTAGCCCACCATCTAAACTTTAGTAACAGCAAGGTAAAATAGGAAAATTGGCAAGCACCACTTTCCTCCCCTAGTTTCCCATCTTCACTTTAGGCTTCAATGTTCTAATTTTATTTCTCGCACTGCCATAAAATTCTTATACTTACTCACACTTACTCATAATGTATGTAAGTTAGAATACATTTTTATTTATAAGTCTATGTTTTTAAACAAAGGAAATTCAGATATAAGGTAGAGTATCCTGGCCTTAGCCTAAATAATAAATCCCTTCAGAATTTTAGTCTTATTTTATCACAGATTAACAAGATCAGCAGTGATCTATAGGCTTTTTGATACTGAAAAAATAACATGCACTGATTAACCAGCTATATATAAAAACAAAACAAAACAGAGAATTTGTTGTAACTGGTCAAGACTATGTATCTTTCTGAATATTTATTTGTGAGAAATAATGACAGAGAGTCAGTTTGGGTTTTACTTCTGTTCTGCCTTTAGCAGAATGTCATTCTTTATCTGAGAGATAAAAAAGATCTTAAGGTTTAAATCATCATTTTTCTCTGATGAAAGGACTTTATGTCATTCTCACTGACCTCTGGATTCACTATACAATACTTCTATACTTGTTGAGAAGCTCTGATTCAGACTGAATAATGTAAAAGGGCATCTTACTCTTAACTGACTCAGGTGTGATATTTTCAGCCCATTCATCACAAAAAAAAAGTGCAGAGAAAGGCATTATTCAGAATGAAAGATACATTTTATAACCTCTTGCTTAAGTACAGGTCTTTCATATAGCTGTCTCTTCTTTTAGTTTTGCACATACTCTTCACATTGCATTTTCCTCTCCTTGTTCTCCTTTTACTCTTTTTTTATAGTAATATTGTTAGCATGATATTGCTTCAATTTACTTGTAATTTATTTTAATGTCCTTAAAACACATTCAGCAGAATTCTTGCGCAACGTAGTACTCTATGGACTGCCCAAAAGAACACTACTTCTAAACAGTATATCAGGTACTTTCTCAGACAGTATCTGGTATTGAATGAGTTCTGTGCAGCACAAAATGATGTGGCAATGGAACCTCTTTTCTTTCTGGTGTATACTTAAGGAGTCATCAGCGAAGTTACATTTATTCAGGACTATGTGAAAAACAAATGTGTCAACACTTTAATTTTCTTTATGTAAAACCAAAATGGACTACATTTCCTCCCTGTTGTATTTCAGACTACTTAGTGACTGTCAATAAATTCATTGTAGTGCACGTGGAAACTGTAATTGGAATATAGCTTACACATAAAAGGATGATCACATGAATTTTACAGTAACACAACTCTATTTTGTCTCATTCTTCTTTAGTAACCACAATTATGGTGATGTGTCCCAACTAAATCCTGCAGGTACATTAATTCAAGCCAGTAGGGACTTTATGCTAGCAGTTTTAATGGCATTCTTACTCCAGGAAGCAAGAGAATTAGCTGCCAAAGTTTATCCAGAGGTTTAGTGAAAACAAGTAATACTTTAAATCAGTTCATCATTTAAAGAGAATAACGTTCAATTGTCAGTTACATTGATATAAACGCAAAATCTTTCCTGGGAAATTGGTGAAATAAATCCAAGAGTATGTACATGACAGACAAATACTTCTTATCACAACTATTCTATTAAACACTTTCCCTACCAGATTTCAGTTTCAGTAGTATCTAAAAATATTCAGTATTTTATATTGCAGAGCTTGTCATCTTCTGACAGTCAGAAATGCTCCCAAAACTCAGTGATGTGCTATGATCTCAGTCTGGTACCATGGTCCATTTGTGATTTTCATTACTTAGAGAATCTCTTAAATCACCTCTAATTTACAATGCTCTGAATCATTCCCTTTTTCCTTGCAAAGGTCACAGTTCTTCAAAATCCATACCTACCAAAATTAAAATCAGTTCCAGTGTACAAGGCATAATGCAGCCCCAGATACCTGCTACTTCAGCTTTTTCCCTTCTTTCTGTGCTGTTGACAGCTGGAGCAATAACACCTGCTCCTGATCATGTGATAGGCAGTAGTTCTCTAGTAGGAAGAACAATTTCACAATTTACTCCCTCTCTTTCTTGGGAAAGAAGGTGATTTCTAGAGGTGTTCCAAAAACAACTTTTGGGAAAAACTTAGGACTGAACAAGTTTCAAAAAGATTAAACTGATTTTGCTTTATAGCATGTTTTTTGTTACTGTTACAGTGTGTGATGAATTTTGCACATTTATCACATACTTACTTTAGCTGCATGGAAGAATTTCTGCAAGAACTTTAACACGTAAATAAAACTGTATTTTTTCAAGCTATTTTTAAAAACTCAGCCGAAGTCCAGCAGAAGATGCTACAGCTGAAGTTTGCAGAATGGTATGTGAACAAGAATATATTTTTTTTCTCTACTGCAGAGAGTTTTTAAATTATAATGGACTGTTTTACATTGAATAGGAAAAGCTTAAGAAGGATCAAATTTTGGTCCAGCTCAAAAAACTGCTCAGAAAACGTTTCTGTAAACCCAAACAAGATCACCAGTAGATAAATACGCTGATTGAGTTACTAGTGTTCTGTAGCATGTTGTCTTTTCAACTGAATTGATAAACCAGAATATTTAATTTTTAAATGGCTACCTGAAGCCATTCCAAAGTGAAATTCAAATTTATACATAAAGTCCCCACTAACTTCCACAAAGAAATAAAATTTTAAAAAATTACCACTTAAGTATTAAATGCATAATTTTTTAGTTTGAATGTGATGTTGTAAGAATGCTTTAAAATAACCTCCAAGGAACAAGGGAAAACCTCATAATCTAAATATTTCAGTTTCCACTGAATTTTTATTCAGAAACACAAAAAAAAAAAACAAAAAGAAGCCTGAACTAAGAAAAAAAAATCTTTTTCATCTGCTCTTTGTTAAAATCTAAGTGTCCATATGCTTCTGTGATTTGCATGTCAAAGAACATATAGAGTTTTTCTTTAAAAATTGTATTCTGTGCATAAACTACCTCTACATGTATATTTGGTGTATTTCAACAGAAGTATTGCAGAGAAGATCCCTTAAAAGAGCTGCATAAAAGCAAAGGAGCAAAAGCATGAAAAATGAGAAAAAGCATTGACCAAGCCAAGATTAAATTTTACCATTGTTGTATAATACACCAGTGTTGAAGCCTATCATATAAGGCATCCTTTAAAATAATAACACTGCTGTCTAGGAGAATAATCATCCTTTAAACTAGAAAATATTTACAAAATAAACATCTTTGCATTGACTCGTATAATGACACTGATAAAATTAATAACACCAGACAGTGAATAATGTGACCAATTGTCATGTGGAATATTTAATACAAAGCCTGTAATATCTCACCTTAAAGTCTGTGTACTTCTGTTATTAGTCTATGATATTGAGCATCCAATAAGACAAGAGACATATTTAACTGCAGTTACCTTGACCAGTACTAATCACTATAAATATTGTATGAGTACTCATCTGTGATTAAATACACATCATAGTGCCTTGATATACATTTTTATGAAGAAGATCTGATGATATTTAAATTATTTGTCTATTTCTGTCCTCATTAGTACTACCTTTTGGAATGCTGAAAATTTAGCAGAGTATTATATTCTTTCATAATTATGCTCATTGAAATTGTAGCATTTTAAGGGGAAAAAACCCTGAAACCTAGTTTGCTCTAGAATACAAAGATGGGCTGCCAGAGAGAAATCACAAACCCCACATGCAATAACAGAGACTCAGAGACTTCCCCAATGGTGGTGACAGCTGGAGTGTATAGGGCAAGCCTATACTGACTGGTTTTCTGTATCCAAGAGAGGACAGACACATGACAGCTTGGTGTAGACAAAATGTTGATGTAGAACTGCAGATCTCAGATGGAGTTGTTGAAAAATTGCTGTGGACAGACTAGAGAATGAAGAACTTGCCTGCAAAGGCTTATTATCCTGGGAATGTCCTGGCAAGCCATAGGCCATTCAGCTGCATCCCATGGAGTGCTATTTATTATGGTTAATCTTTGTGCATCTTTCTCTTCTCCTATGCTTAAGCACACAAAAAATTCAGAAGCCATGCTGACTAACATCTTTTCAGTCTTTTGAGAAAAAGATGTGCATTTAAAGCCTATTTTCCCCCTTCATCTTTTAGCTCAGTTTTAGTGAGAACCCTTGATTTATGATTTTGTGAGTTTATAGACAGGGCTCAGCATGTCTCCATTTATATTTTGCAGCTAGTCTCCTTAGGAAGAAATTGAGAAAAAAAAAAGTCTGCCTAGATTTCTAGTATCCCAGTACTGAAATGTTATCTTGTCTGTAATTTTTCTTTTTCTTCTTTATATAGAAAGACAAGGTAAATGTATTTGTTGTCCTAAAATCCTTTTTTTTTATATAACCATCTATTATTACATGCTATAAGCATTTTGCACAGCTATGTTTTTCTTACAGAATGGTGACAGCATCATGTCAATTTGCTACAGCAATTGCTGAAAGCAGCCCATCCACCACTGAGCTCAAATAAGCCCTGATAAAGTATCTTTCTTGCTTCTTGCCTGTGTTCATTCCCCTGGGAATTCCAATAGCTATGGCTATCCTGAAGGCAAGAATATGCTGCCTGTGGTGAAGAAGTGGCTGTTATTTTCTGAGCTGTTGTCATTCCCATAAGAGACCAGCTCACCAAGGCTATGGTTTGTTAGTCACTTATAATATCTAGCTTTAAGAAACCAGACTCAGACAAATTTAAAACAGGCTTTCCCTGCAAGCTGAGTTCAGCTTTTGAAGAGTAAACAAACATTTCATTAAAATGGCCTCACTAAAGGCGAGCAGAGAGATCTGAACAGAGCTGTCACCTTGTATTAGTCACACCCATGAATTCTGCCATGTTATGGTGCTCACTTGCAGTATCCCAGAGAGCTTGGAAGAAGCAATTCTTCAGGTTTCCCGTTCTTTGTCTGGGAGTGTTTTATGGGGGGAGGATACCATCTCCCTTGCATTGTCCAGTATGTGTTTGCATCAGTTCTACTTGCTTTGTGTACATCTACTCAAAACCTGACCCTGATAACAGTAATTTCTGCTAGGCCAGTGCAAATAAATATTTGTGTTAGGACATCTCCCTTTTGTGTATCTGCTCCTTTCTTTTCAGGTCAGACACTTAGACAGCATTTCTGATGTTGGCTGTTTCCTGGTCTTTTGGAGTTTTTTCCCTCAGTAGCAGTGACAGTGAGTTCAGTCCTCTCATTCAATTTGACATCCTGACAACTGATGTCACCAGGCCACAGCTAGGAGTGGTTTATTACTTTTAGTAAGATTTATTTAACTCAGCCTCAAAGCCTAAGGGGGCAGGGGAAGGGATTTAACTCAAAAGTAAATTCTTGCAGGAGTCCTTTTAAAAAAAAAAAGAATATGGAGAGATGTCAGAAATTAAGTGGTTGGAAAAGCATGTAACATGAATGTGATTACTAAATGAAATGAGTCATGGAAGTGGGCTTTTTAAAACATGTATGAAGTAAAAATAGAGCAACAATATTTGTAACATATGATAAAGTATGAATAAAATGTCTGCATCTGAGGTTTTAATGGAGTACTGACTGGGTGTTTTATTTCAAAGTGTTGTTTTGAAAAAGGAAATTTAAACCAATTTAAACCAAAGCTTAGTGAATAATTCTTTAAAGTTATCTTTCCATCAAAAATCAAATTAAACCAGATTTAAAGAAATAAATATTACTTTGCTTTCTATACGCAAGTTCTGGATTATTTTCCAAATGAGTAAAAGGGAAAAAACTCTAATGATGTTTTTTAAAAGATCAAAAAAATTAAGGTAGAATTAAATTGAGTTTTTCACAGCTTACTTCTATGAGGCCTTCTTAAAGAGGATTATGTAAACACTGAAACTGTAAGAGCTAAGTATTCCAAGTTCAGGTAGAGCTCCCATCCCAGTCTTCTTGTACAATCAGGAATTTTCTTCTCTAACCTGGACAATCGTTCCTACCACACAAACCCCCGAATCCCAAGGAAGAAAGTTTATTTGACAGTACCTTTTACTATGCATGGGGAGATTATTTTATTAAGTAAAACCAAATACGGGAGACAAATAGAATGGAAATAAGTGAATACAACACGAAAATGTGTCAATTTCTACCTTTTACATAACTAGCATTGGAGAACTGATATTTTTCCTTCCCTACAAAGATTATTTTGACTTCACGAAGCTTTCCCCTCATCACACCATGGACTATCAGATTCCTTTGATTTTTTCAGATTTTTTGCTAGCACATGGACCACCCAGTCTGCAGTGCTTAGTAAAAGAAGAGAGCAGCTTCTGAGGCTACAGGGAAGTACTATGTTCTTTCCCTGAAAGGCTAGGGAATGCTCTGCAAACACAAGGAAGCCTTTTATGTATATTTTCCTGATTCTGGTGGGGACAGGGTTAATTCTGCAGCTATCCCAGTACCACCGAAACCAAGCCCGCAGGTAGGCAGAGCTAGCCGGGAAAGGCCGGGGGTGGGCAGGAGGTGGGATGTGGCGCCCGGCGCGCTAGCTTGGGTTGCTGGCAACGTGCGCAGGTCGGGAGTGGTCGGCAAGCCGCGTGTGGTATTGTTTCGTGTTTGTACATTCCCCGCTCTTGTTCTTGTTGTTCTTTTCTTGTTGCCTTTATCGTTCTGTTAAACTTTGGTTCTATGGGCTATGCCTCAATCCACGAGTGTTATTTTCTTTTATTTTCTGCTCACGGATCTGCTCCCCACGGAGGAAGGGCAGCCAGCATGAGAGACAAGTGGTTCTTAACTTCTCGATGGAGTCAAACCACCACATATGTGAAGTTCTGTTTTTCGTTAGTAAGCACCCTGCTGAACAAACTGAAACAGTGACCTAACAGGGATTTACAGTGTCTCCCTGAAAGTCAACTTTATGACAACAATAATCTCAAATAATAACAGTAAACCATACTTCCATACTTGTCATTCCTGGAGGCTGTCACAATGAAAATGGGATTGCCAAAATGTATCCCTTCTGACTTTCCAGGTTAATGTCCAGGTAAATATCTACAGTAAACTTTTCCTAAATCAGCTTTAAGTAGCTGCTGACAGAATAGCGATGATAATGTGACTACTCATAATCTGGCTGTACATCTCCATTTTCCTGTATGAACCTAATTCTGTCAAAGGACCAAAATGTTTTAACACTCTTCATATTCACTTTCTTTATGTGTGAAACATCATCCTATTTTCTCTTCCTTTATAAAGAAACTGCCTTTTAATGTTCAAGAAATACTTAAAGAATAGCATATTCCTGCATAGAAGAGAGACACTCCTTTGGGAAATGAATGACTGGAGGAGAGGTATGAATGACTGGAGTACAGCCCAGTTCATCAGCTATGTATCATTGCACAATCTATGAGCTTCAGCAATTTTTAGATTTAGAGACTGCAAGAAATCTGACTAAGTCAAGATTCTGTTAAAGTTACACTCGGTCAATACAGAAACTTTGTCAAGAAATATAGGCATGTAACCAAAAAAACTTCCTGGATCAAATTGTCAGAATGAAAGAGAGATATCCAGAGCTCTACTATCCAGATCTTGCAACCTGTACATTAATGTACATTCTTTACCAAGCATCAGATGTAGGCAGTTCCCTTCAAAACTATGCCAAAAAAAGCTATCTTCAAGCTTTCTAGGTTATGTATTCACAATGTAAAGATTTTCTCAAAGAAAAGATAAAGTCTAGGGGCCAAATTTCTTCTTGCAATAGGAATAGCTGCTTTTAAGAGGCACGATTGAGCCTTGAAAGTGTATTTTTGCCCCTTTGGCTTTACAAAAGGCATATGCCTTATATAATTTCTTTCTAAACTCTGCGGAGTTTGGAATAGTAATTATTGGGTATTGTAAAATAATTCAGTTCCAAGTGCTTTATTTGCTACAGTAAGAAGTGTAATATTTTAGAGACTGTTTTTTCTTTGCTACAGTAAAAAAGTGTGATATTTTAGAGACTGTTTTTCTCTGCTTTACATACCTTTTCATTGATCACAAACATTTTAGAATAAGGGGCATTTTCTGATCTCAGCTGGTATTTGGAGTGTTGTCACTTTCCAACTGCAACGACCTTTAAATCTACTGCCAGTTTCAACCTGGTTTGGCAGGTATTACTCTGAAGTTATGATGGATAGTGTTGGTAGATGAATGGGCAGAGAAGAGTATGTGGCTCAATTGAGGGAAAAGTCCACAGGGATTGCACCTTTTTCGCTTAAAGGAAAAACAGAGACTTTTTTAGGCCTCAGTTCAATGAATTTTAGTTAAAATTCATACCTTCTTACAAGCCAAATCAACTCAGGAAACAGGTTCATAAGATACAGCCCTTAGCACCAGATATCAGAGAAGTGCCTGCAATATTTAAAATTTCATTTATTATGCAAAATTAACATAAGACAGGGACACGCTCCACAAAGAGAAAAGAACCTTCCAGTTTACCAAAGTCATGTATTCTATTATCTAATGGGTGTTTTTGAGAGGAGGAGAGAAAGAAAAGTAGTAATTGAAAAAAACAAATTATTTTCTTTTCCCAAAAGATTGACAGCATTTTAACATTTTATTTTGGAAAATAATTTCTCTTAAGACTGTAACACTTGAAAGCACATGATTATAACAGATTGCTTAATTAAGGTATTATGAATACAACCCTGTACACAATGTAGTTTACTGCAGCATTAACTTAGATGTTCTGTTCAGGACTTAAGAAGAGTTTCCATGGACCCCTCTTGTTGGAGTAACAACTCACAATGATCCACATTTGGGCAAAAATATTTTGTGTTTGGGCAAAATTATTTTTAATGTTTAAGTGACAGTAAAGTCCCATTAGTTGCACTTGGGTACTCTGAGGCTGAGAATGGCCAAGGTATGAGAAATACCACAAAACAAGAAAGGATTTCTGAAACTATCAATTCCCATTGTGAATTCACAATGGGAAGTACTAGTTAATCTAATTCCATCAACTTTTCATCATGTAAAGAGACCAAATGGTGTCAGGAGAATTATCAGCTAAGCCCATATCTAGTATTATTTCTTTGCTCCAGATCTTTTCCACTACAGTCATGTCTTATGTAACACAAATAAAAAGTAAAAGTTGACAAGCAAATCAGAAAACGGAGTTGTTTCTAAATACCTGTGAATCTCCCCCAAATATTTTTTCAAGATAATCCAGTAACTAAATTATTACACTGGAATTCAGAAAACCTAGGATAAAAATTTGCCTCTGGTTCACACACTTCTTTGTGTTATCTTCGGTTTGTCATTTGGATCAGCACTTCAAAAAATATAAACACTCCCACATCTGCTATGAAAAAGTAGGTTGCTTAATTCAGGCTTCTGGTTAGGCTCTTGGACTAGAAATCTTGCTTTTAGCTTATCATCCCTCAGCTAGTTTTTCCCAGAATAACAGCATCATAGAATAATAGGTATTAGAAGTGACCTCTGGAGTTTGTGTAGTCAAACTCTGGTGCCAGCAGCTTCACCTACTGCAGGCTGCACAGGAATGCAGGTGAGTTTTGAATGTCTGTAGAGACAGAGACTCCACCGTCTCCCTGAGCAGCTGGTTCCAGTGCTCTGGCACCCTCAAAGTACAGAATTTGCCCTCATGTTTAAATGGGATTTCCAATTTTCAAGTTTGTGTCCATATCTCTTGTTGTACCACTGGACACCACTGAAAAAAACTACCCTCATCCTCCTGACATCCATACTTTACGTATTTTTAAGTATTGATAAGATTCCCACCCAGCCTCCCTCTTTCCAAACTGAAAAGACCCACGTTCCGCAGACTTTCCTAATAAGAAAGATGTTCTAGTCACCTTACCATCTTTATATCCTTTTCACCTTTTGTAGTTCCCTGTCCCTGGACTGGAAAACCTATAACCGGACACAGATGTGCCTTCACCAGGATAAAGTAAAGGGTGAGACAAACCTTCCATGACCTGCTGGAAACACTCCTCCTGATACTCTCCAGGATACCATTGCCTTCTTGGCCACAAGGACACATTTCTGGCTCATGTTCATCCTATTGTTCACCAGGATTCTCAGGTCTTCTCCCACAGAACTTTTCTCCAACTGGTCAGAACCTAATCTGTCTTGGTGCATGGGGTTATATGTTCCCAAGTGAGACACCCTACGCTTGCCCTTGTTGAATTTCCTGAGGTTTCTCCCTGCCCAACTCTTCAGCCTGTCCATGTCTCGCTGTATGATGGTACAGCCCTCTCTTGTGCCAGTCACTTTCTCAGTTTTGTGTCTATCCCTTCATCCAGATCACTGACAAATATAGAACAAAACTGGACCTGTTACTGACCCCTAGGGAACCCCGCTTGTTAATGGTAGCCAACAAGACTCTGTGCCCCTACTTATGACCCACTGAACTCTATTTTTTAACCAGTTTTCAATTCACCTCTCTGTTCATTCTACTAATACACACTTCCTAATTTACACAATAATACTGTGGGAGATATTGTTGAAAGGCTTGCTGAAATCAAGGTAAATAACATCCATAAGATTCAGATTTCAAAGATGTTTAAGGACATCCATGTTACTCCATTCTCCTTTGTTCTATTTTCTTTAAAAGTTCTTTTATTTTAAAAACTTAAAGGACATTTTCATCAGTAGAAATGCTTAGTTTAATGGTTTTCATTAATTGCTCAGTGTTGACTTACATAAACATCATTGTTGCTCTCTGTTGCTCTCTGTCTTTAGGGCAGCTTCCTTCTTCACAGTGATGCTCTCTGGAGAGGCATGCTGATCACCATTTAGTGTTGCTGCAGTAGGAGCACGCTGTGCCCCTTGTTTGCGGAAAAACACAACCTCATAGGGCTGCACACTGCATCTCTTGTATAAGGTGAAATGGTCTTGTATTGATTTTTAGAGCTTGAAATGTAAGAATGAAGGCACCAAAAATTATTTATTTGTACAAATGAGTGTTATATTTTAAAATTAATTTTATTTGGTGTTTTTTACCTTAGTCAGGAATTAAAAAATTAAATAAGAAAGTCTGCAACTAGTTTAATAACAGAGAAGACTTCCATGTGGTTTGTAATTTGAGGACTCTGGGATTCTAAAATCAGCATGGATTAGTTTACTTAGCCAAGTACTAACTTCTATTTCTCAAAACTTCATGTTTTCACCAAGTAAGATGATTTTGCATGAAGATGGCAAAAGTTAACCTTTGCGAACTGAGAATACTTGTTCTGTAGTGTAGAGACAGCGAAACTTTCAAGAGTTGAGATCAGTACTATTTTAAACTGAAGAAGAAGTATTTTGTCCTCAGTAGTATCTGAGCTAATTTAGGTGACTACACAGGTGAATACAAAGTAATGCTCACATGAAAAACCTTATGGTTTTAGCAACATGTTTTTACAAGCTTTTATAGTCCTAGCCATAACTTCCACTGTGAAAAACAAATGTTATGTGGTTATTATCTCTTTGAAGTCACTCCTGAACAATTTTAAAAAATCATGTTTTTTCAACATTTTTGAGCAAGGGGCTTGACTAAAAAAAACAGCTTGACTTTCAACTCAGAGATCTCTTTCTACCTGAGAGAAGGAAATAGTTGTCCTCTTTATCAAATTTATTCCAAATACAGAAGAATACAAATAAAAAATAAACAAACTGCAAGGAATCAGTTGGCTAATCAGAGACATCCTTTTTGTCAGAAATAAATTTGTGTAAACTTATGAATAAATGAGGGAGGAAAGCATTATGTAAAAATTTAGTGCTTGCAAATAAAGAAAATTAAGTAATTAGTAATAATGCCAAGTTTGACCAGCTCTGACTTTTTCTTAGGCAACAAATGTTTCATATTAAACTTATGAGCAGGGGAAAACATATATGTACATTTTTAGAATAAGTATTTTTTAAATGGAGAGAGAGACAATTCCTTAAGAGGACATGTCAATGTGATTTCCCAAATATTTAAAGAATTACACTTTTTCATGAATGTTTAACTATGTTTTTGTTTTCCTCATTCATCTGATTATTCTTCTTCTTAGACATTCCTGGTTTCCCCTGTTTAACAGAAAAAAATGGAGAAAGAAAAAGCAAAAAGAAGGAGGATAACAACAAAAGTGCAGATGTTTGAAATGTTCATTTTGCTTGTTTGTGTGTCTAGTGTCATTCCAGGATAAGCACATACATGACTGAAAAGGAGGAAGAAAGGTAAGAGGGCATTTTACCCCAGTGTGTTACTCCCCTAACCTTCTGCCACAGAATGGTGGTCCACCTCAAGTAATGTCTTTGGCCATACCCAGTCCATCATTTCACAGCCACCTCTCTCTGGAGCCAGCTATGTTCCTGAAAATGGCTGCCTCTTTGGTTCCTAACATTTTTCCAATGTTACCATTTTTGTAAGGCCAGTTGCTAGTTAGAGGTAACCTGATCCATTTCACTGTGCTCTTGCAGCAGCACATCATGCAAGGGTGCAAAATGGACAGAATATTTTTATTAGCAATCCAGGTTTTTTCTGGATTAAAGTGCCACTTTACCCACAGTGTGTGTCAGCACAAGCCAAAAGTGCAGAAACACTTTCCCAACAGAAATTTATCTTCTGTTGTACTGAACTTGTGAATTACTTAAAATATTACTATGTCTTTTCCACAGCTGTGAAAACAGGAGCAGTTTAAGAGAAGTGCCTCAAGCTAACCACAAAGGCAATGATAAAGAAAAAGTACTAATTCAGCTTCCCGCTTTTTAGATCCTTCCTAATTCACCAAGTGTGGGCAGGGTTCTAATCTTTTTGAAAAGATAGTAATGGTCATATTCACCAAATTCTTCCTAATGATTTACCTAAGGGGGTTGAAATCTTGTAACCAATGCTATCAAAGGCACCTTATTTTTTTCAGAAACAAAATTATTAATTCTGGTTACTGACACCTATAACTTATTAATGAGACTAAAATTTTAAATATCTCATCTATTACTCTTCCAGATTCATGTAGAAATAATCTGAATCATCTCTAATGTGTAATTAGCAACATCACTCTGCATAATCTCATCTCCATCTTTTTCCATAATGTCAGTGTCATAAGCACTAGCTACAAAAATATGATGTAATATTTGTGACTTTCCTTATATAGTAGACCTTATTTTCTTTGGTTGAACTAAAATTTAGTTTAAATTAGTTTATATTCATTATTTTCCAAACGTTCTTAACTTCCCTCTTAAAAAAACTTGAAAAATTAAAAAAAAATTTTAAAAGTCAATAAAATTATAGATCCAGTTAATTTTAAAATAAATTTTTAAATTATCAGTTAAGGGGAGGAAAATCAAACTGGAATTAATTTTGGGTCTACATTTTAGTAGTTATATCAATGTAAGCAAGAATCTTCAGCTGCTGTTCCACCACCTTACTTGTGTGCCTGCACAGCAAACTGGATCAGGGAAAATATTTAAATCACTGCTCTATATCATGCTCTCTGTCTGATTCTCAGTTTTCCAACTTTCAGAAGGGTGTCCTAGCCTACAAGGTTATACAATCATGTTGATATCCTCCAGTAGAAAGACTAAAATAGCATTGAGTAAAACAGCACTAGAACAAAGCAAGTCCCAAAAGTACCTGTTTACATCCATTAGATGTTAAATCAGCATTGCTTAAGGTATCTGAGCTAAGCAAAAAAGTAAGAGGGGGAGATCTATAGGTGTGAAAATACTTTTTTGGAAAACAATATGAAATTTGAAATGATTTCTTCTCCATGTGTGGGTTAAGAGCACGTTATGCCTTTATACATGCCCAATTTAGAATCTTCATTACAGAGGATTAAGACTGTGAATAAATCATGTTGATACGTTTTACAACCTGCGTCTAAAAAGGAGAGAAATCTGTTTCTGCAGATGAAGGTGTGATGGAGCTTTTCAATTTCTGTGCTTTTCAGTATCAGGATTCCTTCATCTTCTGTTGCACCATCCAGGGTAATGAAGACTTATTTCTGAAAATCACATAAATATATTTTAAATGCTAATAGTCTGCATGATGTTTTACATAAACAACCTACTCCAAATTAATTTTTCCTGATCTTATTCAAACATTTCAGATGCTAAAAATATCCAGTCAACCTTGAATGCAAAGCTGTCAAGATCAATAACTTAGAAACAACGATTAAAAAAAACATTCTGAATTTGTTTGCAAAGGAACATTAAGATGTATCACGAGTCAGTTCTAAGTTTTTTTTTTAAGAATGAGAAGTCAGGTGACAAAAAAGGAACAAGACTTTATTTCAAATAATCATAGAATAGTGTGGGTTGGAAGGGACCTTAAAGATCATCGAGTTCCAACCTCCCTGCCATAGGCAGGGACACCTCCCACTAGAACAGACTGCCCAGTGCCTTGTCCAGAATGAATGAAGAACAAACAAATGCATTTCACATACACTGTAAATCACAAAAACCTGTTGTGTTTCACTGTCCTGTCTACAGAAATTTGAAGCCATTGGAGTTGCTTCAACTTTTGGTGCTTTAGCGGGAAACATTTTTTTTTTTGTGCCTCAATGAGATCAATTTGTCATTTCCTCTTGGATGAGTGAGCTCCTGTACTATGAGGGAAGTATTTATTTGGCAAGTGCAAGCAACAGCATAAAGAAGCTGGATCCACAGCTTGCAGCTTCCATCTCGGAGTTCCATTGCAGTTACAACAATGTGCAAAAAACATGGCAACCTCTCCTGTAATAGGAGGGAGGTTAAGTAGAGACAGAACAAAAAACTTAGAGCTGCCGTCCCTGAGAATTGTGGCTGAAGAGTAGACACTCCAGCTAACCACATTTGCACTGAGGCTACAGAATAGATGGAATTTGAGGTTCTACCTCGAAGAATAGTAATACCTCCTATGCAAGGAGAAGCAGGAAGTAAACATTCTAGTCAAGAGTACCTACAATTTAGCCATTAGTCATCGTTGCATTTTTAATATAAATTTTATGGTGTCAAATACTGCTGTAAAAAGGCAAAATATTTTATCTTGCTCAGACAACAATGAAAGCCTTTTTTTTTGTTGAAGCACAACAAATACATTACTTTTTAAAATTTGAGTTACAGATGAAAATACCATACATCATTCTGTTAACCTTAATATTTTCTTCAAAATGCTGGCTAGAAAATTATCTTCTGCAATGTACTTCTAAAACCAGCAAAATGAAAGGTGGAGATGATCTTCACTGAATTTTCTATTGGGGGCTCCACTGGCATTTAGTTTTCACAATTATCATTTTCCTGGTTCAACTATTATTCATGATCTCATGTGACAGGAATAGGATAGCAAGCAGAATCACAACCCTGGACTTCAGTAGGGCCAACTTTGTGCTTTTCAGGATACTATTAGGTGAAATCCCATGGGACAGTGGACCCAAGAGAGATGGTTAGCATACAAGCACCGCTTCATCCAAGCTCAAGATCAGAGAGCATCCCAACAGGAAGGAGGTCAAGACAGGGAGCCAGGAGACCTGCCTAGTTAAATAGGGAACTGCTGGGCAAACTCAAATGGAAGAGGAAGGTCTCCAGGTCATGGAAGGAAGGACTAACCTCTTGGGAGGAATATTAGACTTCTCAGAGGAAGTAGGAAGCCTCCTTAGTAAGGAAGCTAAGGATTAAGAGGAGTCAAGGACAACAGGAAGGGATTCTTTAAATATATTGCAAGTAAATCTTCTACTAGACGCAACATGGACCCACAGATGAATGAGGTGGGTGCGCTGGTAACAGAAGATAAAAAGAAGGTAGAGTTACTTAATGCGTGCATTGTCTCTATCTACACTGCTGAAGGCTGTCCCGAGGAGCATAGCAGTCCTCACATCCCAGAGGATATCAGGATAAAGGAGCAGTGTGTCCTGCTTGGTGAAGATTGGATTGGGGACCAATTAAGCAATCTGGATGTTCACAAAACCATGGGTCCTGATGGGATGCACTTGAAGGTGGTGAGGGGGTTGGCAGAAGTCATTGCTAGGCCACTAACATCTTAGAGTAGTCATGGGGAACAGGATAGGTGTCTGAGGACTGGAGGAAAGCAAATGTCACTCCAGTCTTCAAAAAGGGTAAGAAGAAGGACCTGGGTAACTATAGACTGGTCAGCCTCGCCTCCATCCATGGGAAGGTGATTGAGCAACTTACCCTTGGTGCTGTCTCTAGGCACATCAAGGATAAGCAGGTCATTAGAGGAAGTCAGCATGGATTCACCAAGGGGAAGTCATGCTTGACCAACTTGACAGCCTTTTATGACCACATAACCAAGTGGGTAATGATGGTAGAGCAGTGGATGTGGTCTATCTTGACTTCAGTAAAGCATTTAATACTGTGTCCCACAGCATCCTCCCAGCTAAACTGAGAAAATTCAGCCTGGATGATCTAGAAGTGAGGTCAACTGGCTGAAGAAGCCAGAGAGTTGTGGCCAATGGGACAATCTAGCTGGAGGCCCATGTCTAGTGGAGTCCCTCAAGGATCAGTACTGGGACCAGCACAGTTCAATATATTCATCAGTGACTTAGATGAGGGACTAGAGGGCACTGTCAGCAAGTTTGCTGATGACACAAAGCTTGGAGGAGTGGCTGACATGCTGGAAGGCTGTGCTGCCATCCAGTGAGTCTTGAACAGGTTGGAGAATTGGGCAAGGAGAAATTCAATTAAATATAACAATGGCAAGTGTAGGGTCTTACATATAGGCAAGAATGGCCTTGCCAAGAATGGATCAGTATAAGTTGGGGACTGATCTGTTAGAGAGCAGTATAGGGGAAAGAGACCTTGGGGTCCTGGTAGACAGCAGGATGACCATGAGCCAGCAATGTGCCCTTGTGGACATGAAGACTACTGGCATCCTGGGGAGTATTAGAAGGGGCATAGTCAGTAAGCTGAGAGGGGTTCTCCTCCCCTCTGCTCTGCCGTGAGACCACACCTGGAGTATCATGTCCAGTTCTGGGACCCTAAATTGAACAAGGACAGGGAACTGCTTGAGAGAGTCCAGCACAGAGCCACGAAGATGATGAAGGGATTGGAGCATCTCCCTTATGAGAAATGGCTGAGGGAACTGGGTCTCTTTAGCTTTGGAGGAGACTGAATATTGACCTCATTAAATACGTAAAGAGAGTGAAGCCAGGCTCTTCTCAGTGACCTCCAATGGGTGCAAGCTGGAACACAGGAGGTTCCACAGAAATATACAGATTTTTTCAGGGTGAGGGTGACAGAACATTGGAACAGGCTGCCCGGAAAGGCTGTGTAGTCTTTTTCTCTGGAGCCATTCAAAACCTGTCTGGATGTGTTCCTGTATGACTTGGTATAGGTGTTCCTGAGTGATCTGGTTTAGGTTCTAGGTTCTTGCTCTGGCAGGGAATTGGGATAGATGATCTCTTGAGGTCCCTTCCAGTCCCTGATACTCTGTGATTCTATGTGTTCTTAAAAAGCTCTGAGTTGTGCTTGCCAATGTTATGGCATATTATGAAACACAGTTATACAGCAAGAGGGAGTGGGTGATAATGCATTGGTCTATACTGCTGGCATGTTTTCTGTCTGATCTCGTCTGTTGCCAGCAGAATGCAGAGTTCTTTATTCAAAATCTTTTACTGTTTTAAAAGCACTGTGCTGCTATTATGATCCTTCACACTGCTTCAGTAAAATACAGCAATAAAGAAGCAGTACAAATCATTTGCATGAAGTTTGTGCTAGTTTCCATTTGAGTTCATTTATCTTTCGTAACCATGGTGAAAGAAATTCATGGAGAGAAAAGTTCCTAACAGATGCAGGCAGAATACACCTGAGGAGGTTTGAGGTGAATTATATTTGGCATCAGTTTTATTCATAGATGAAGCTGGAGCATTCCCATTTCCTTTCTTGATGTCCTCTCTGGTTAATTTATATGTTTAGATTTCCAGCTAAACTGTACACTGCTAATTTACTGTGTTTGTTTTTTAGTAAAAATACTTATGTCCAAGGCAGACAGGATAAAGATAAGGATAAAAGGGCTAAATTCAAAACAGCTGCTCTCCCAAAATCTGCCTGATATCATCTCATAGTTGATTTAAGTGGAGGGGATAGAGTGGGCAGGGAGGCATGAAAAATGTATAATTTCTGTTCTGAAACACTGAATTTAGTTTATAATAGCAAAAATCCCGAGGAAATCAGTCAATAATGAAGTTAACAGCAAGTCTGCTGGAGTGTTACCTGCCTTTAGCTTTATCCTAGGCCATGAAATCAAAACCCATAACTTTTTATTAAAGATGATTTCTTTTTATTTATTGCTTAAACACTGAGTGGATACTTTATAAGTACCTAAATGAAATTCAGAATACAGTGAAGGTGAAATATTTATTTACTGAGAGTATCAAAGCAGTACTAACATTTTTATTTTCAGGGGTAGAAAACAAAAATAGGAAAAAAGCTCAGCATGTTTTTAACTGCCTTGCATCAAATATATATGAGAGTAAAAGCTGATTCTCACAAATTTATGCTAGGGTGAATGGAAACATGGACCTACATCTTCCACATAGCCTGGCTGAAACACCTACTATTCCAAATTCCTCTTTCAAGCATGCAGATTTTTCTGGTTTAAATGAATCTATGTGGAAGTTAGAAATCAGATGCAACTCAGATAAATTCAGCTGAGCTTCCTTTACCTCAGCAGTAAACAAGTTTGAATGTGGCAACTAATTATTCACTAACTCAATATTTACAAAACTCTTAAGTCTTCACTGTAGTCAATCCATCGTGAATTTCAGTGAGAACAGTCATATTACATAGTAGAAGGCTGCTTGAGTAAGAATTATTTGCATATTGTAATACATTAACTCTAGAGTGAGCTATGAATGAATAAAACAGGCCAGCATCTATTCAGAATTACATCAGTGTAACTAAGAACAGAACTTGGCTCTGTGCACTTGGCTTGGGCTGTAGCTGTTAAGACTGTCTATGAATTGAAAAAACTGTCGCAACCACTATGTGCCAACCAAGCAAGTGCTGGGGCTTTTGCACCCTCTTTCCTCCACAGACTACTTGTGGTCAAAACTTCTATGAAACTTCTGTCCCTCTGAGTGAGGACCATCGGGACTGAAATCCATTATGTGCGATCTGTATCCTGTACTGCAGAGAAGAATATTCAACAAGCCAAGCTAAGAAATTAAAAGACCACTGATAGTGGTAAGTTTTAAAGACAAAGCCCCAGTAAGTTAACATAGTGTGAGTTCTGATTGGAGAGAGTAGCTTAGATTTTTAATATGATGAGTAAAAGGTGTTAGGGCAGCTTTATTAAAAAGCAGTGAATTACTGACCACTAGCAAATTTCAAATTACTGTTGCATGTTTTGCCTAATTCAAACAAGTCCTTGTGAAGACCCTGCAGATTTCATTGTAAGTGTAAAAATCCTTATGTGCTATATTATATTTTATATAGATTTTGTCTTCACATCTACTGAATGTACTTTCCATCCTTCTGTTCTTAACTTCTGAAGTGAAAAATTTGACTTTTTGCTCTTTATTTTTTTTAGTTGACACCCGATAAATGGGGCAAATACAGGAAAAAAAGATTATAATATTAGTGCTACTGCTTTGATTAATAGATTTTGGTAATGCTAATATCACATAGCTTTAAGATCTGTTTTCTATTCAAAAGTTGATCTTTAGGATCTGATTTTCAATTTTTATTTTAAAACTAAAATAATTAAACTAGACTTAATTGATATAACAGTTACTGTTTTCATAATTCATCATCATTTTTTTTCCAAATGTAGCATGTGTGGCTCAATATAACCAGTACATGGTCTTGTTTAAAATCAGGTTTGATATGTGAAAGAAGCTTTATCAAGTACACCAGTATCTCGCTTTTTCTTTTTGCTATTTTTTCTTTGATCACACTCAGAAAGTAGTATCATGTATGGATGGTTTAGAAGAATTACTCCAGGATCAATTTTACAAGCTGCAAGTACAAAGGTAAATAGAGGTCTTATTTCTAGGTTTTACACAGCAGCAATCTTACTGCCAGGCACTGCACTTCCTTTCACTGATCAGTTTAGGTCCTGTACACCTTTTCTTCCTAAGCCACTAAATTTTAATGATTATTTCTTAGTTTTATCACCAAACATTTACCCGGGACTTTAATTTAAGGTTTCATCAGAAAAAAAATTGGGATGATAATTGTTTAAATCCTTAGACCTCACTAAAGTGACAAAAATTATTCTTCCCTTTCATATTGATAATTCATGTTTACCAAGTACCAGAACAAGTTTACTACACAGTTTTCACTTAACTGACTGCTCTGCTACTAGTTATGTCTGGAGCTTTTTTAAATATATGATATCAGAGTATTTACTATATACTGACTGTACTTTTTACATTTTATAGAGTTAGGTGTCTAGAGGAAATACATAAGCAAATCAATACAATTTCACTTTACAGGATTGGAGTGGGGTGGTTGAGGAAGTGATATTAATGTAATATATCTATAAAGACAGAAAAATTTAATATGCAAGATCAAGAAAATCCCACTTTAACTGCAAATGTTTTTACAGTCTTCATTGATTGAGAATTTTTTTTCGAGTACCATATTAGTCCCTAAGAAGTTTCCACCTCCTACAAGTTAGCTCTTATCATAGGAAGTCCTGTTGTGCCAGAGGAACACACACATCACTCCAGAGCTCTAGGCAGTCTCCTAAGTATCAGGGACTTGGCTCTGAAGATAAGCAAAGAACCTGTGAACTTGACTAAAAATTCTATGGGAAACCAGTGGAAAGTGTCCTATGTCTGTGGTAGCCATGCAGATAATGATTTACATCCAGCTGTTCCAGGCCTATAGTCCAGCACAGGAAGTCATTCTTCTGGTAAAACTGGATAGAATTTCATAGATAAAAAGACATGACAGAGAGGTTTTCTAACTTTTTGGCCGAAGTTTAGTATCAGCAAGAAACCTGAGTTCCCATGCACTGCACAGAAACCAAAGTTCACTTGAAGAATATTGTGTAAGCCTGCTCAAAAGTAACCATTTCCTTCTACTGTTTCCAGTTAGGACTCAGCTTTGGCTAGTTTAAACGATTTCATTTCTTCCTATCCAACTGGGATCCCTGCTCAGTGGAGAGAGGTTGAACTAGATGACCCTTTAAGGTCCCTTTCAACTCAAAGTGTTCTATGATTCTATGGTGGCCATAAGACAATGCAGGACTGGTAGAGCTGAGCATCATGGATCTGCTTCCAGAACATACATCCTCTTATGCTGGTTTACAGAAATTCTGTTTAGAGCTTGAAGGAATTGTTCCTTGTACAGCTTAAATTTATAAGATAGGCATCAACTGACAGAGATGCAGTTCTGCAGGTGAGGCAAAGGTTTGTTAAGTAGTTGTAAAATACCGCAGAAAGAGCTACAAGAACTAGAAGACATTTAATGGAGCCAGAGTGCAATGTTCATAGACAAAACAGTTTCTATCAATGTTGACTTCTGGTCTTGCTCTGAAACAAAATAATTTAAGATTTAAATTGAAACTTGGACTTATTCATCTTCCTCCATAAAAGGGAATGAAAGGTTTGAAAAAGATGTTCCAGTTGTGTCACATGCAATGTGGCTAGCCAGGGATGTGCAGAAAAGATTAATTTTGTTTGCGTGTTTGTTTAATGTTGGTTATATTGGTTTGACAACAGCTGACAAAGGAAAAACTGTCTGCTTCTTTAAATGATACATCTGTTTCAATGTATGTTTCATTTTAAAAGTGGGGAGAATATTTTTAATTTTTGTAATTAAAAAAAAAGACAAGTAAACATACTACAGTTTCTAAAGCTTGCAAGGAACAACTGTACACATGTTTTCCTTGAATAATATTTTCATTTGACTCCTTAAATATTTTTCTCTGATTTTGAAGTATTTTGCCAGTGCTTTACACTGTTATTTTTCATTTCTTGTTAACAGACTTTTTCTAATTATCACACAAATCAAAAGCTGAGCATGGCAGATCAAAAGTGTCCATGATGTAAAATAATTACCAAATCTATCATAATAATGTCCTAATAAAGTTTTCTAAGATAATTGGTTTTTATTCTCCTGAAGACAAAGCTTTTTCAAATAATTTTGACTCATACAAAGTTATAAAAACACAGCACTTGCACCTTCTAGCAAGCCTTCAGAAATATAGAAATTATTGTACTATCTCATGCAGTGGTCTAAGGTAGTATTTATTCTCCACTAATGGTAAACACTGTACTCTTTCGATGCAAACAGATCGAAATCTCTATAGCTCACAGATTTCTTCAAGAGCTGAAAAACAAGTTTTAATATCTTGAAGACTTGATAATTACCAGCCTTCACAATGTCACTACTAGTATGAATTACAAGCTTTTTCAGTCAGGTCAGAGCACTCTCACTGCTTAGGTCAAAAGGTACCTGCATAATACTTGCAAGCTCTCTCAAAAGACAAAATGTTTACAAGAATCATGTAGCCTTCCACCCCCTTAGTATTCCTGCTCTTTGGTGTCATCAGTGTAGTTGTGGAGCAATGGGCAGAGTTACAAAAAACATGTTATACAAAACTTGATAAAATACAGTACTGGGTAGGGATTCAAGGGATTATATAGTGCTTATATGGCTCTTTCTCAATTTTGTTTTTACTTTCGTGTTCCTGTGTCTACCAGTACTTATCTTCCCCCTTAGTCTCTATCCTGTTCTCATAACAACTATTTCTAACACAAAAGCTTAAGTATTACATGTAATATAGAGTAATATGACTCCCTATGCCACTGAAGGTAATTCTCCAATTTTATGTGGCTAAAATGGCAGTGTTTATAAACCAGCAATGTTTTGTAAGATAATGGGAGTATGAACATTATACTAATTTTGTTTTATCATGGTAGCAAGACAATTGTCTTCGTACTTCTGTTTCTATATAAATTCTATAACATTGGATTATAAACACAGGCTTTTGAATACATGCCTGTGGGACTGGGATCTTGTTCTTGTGACTGGAATTAAAAGCAGTAACAGTCTTGAAGCTGTTAATTTAATTTGAGAGTCTTGGAATAATTGTAGGTGTCTGGAAATTTACTTTTCATTTGTACACATTATCCATCATGGAGCTGCAACTCCATCGTGGAGTTGCCTTCCTTTAGAAACACCTAATTTCTTTCATGTCATTTAATATTTATTTTCTGGGGAAAGAGAGGAGAGACCAGCCACATTTCACCAGGGAATGTTCTGATTTAGGGTCAAGTGGCATCATGAATAAGCTAAAATCACTACAATAACTTGTGCATATTATGGATCAGTGTAGTTCTAGCCCCACTAACTGCTTTTTTGCTGCATGTTCCCACTCTGTTGGATACATTTTGCATGAGCAGTATTATGCAAAAGCCTGTGCTGCAGCCATCTCACAATAATAGCATGGAGTACAGGACGGGCTGCTAAACTTGCCCATGCAGCAGAATAAAGTTCTTACGCAAAGTTAGTTCTGTGCTTTCACAGCTTGACTCTTGCCAGTACCCAAAATAATTCATTTAAAGCTAGCTCTGGCATCTTTATATTCCATTGGGTCCTCGTGGGCTTTTACATGTTCCTATTCTTAGGATTTAAGCTGAAGACACCAGCAGACAACATTTGCAGTTTGTCAGGTGCAAGTGACCATTCTAGAAATCTGGGATTTAAAGCAATATTAACTCCTTGGCCTTTAGTATTTGTGTTCAAGCTGTGCATCTATCTACCCATGAGTCCATTACGCTGGAGGTACTGATTTATTTAATAGCTGAAATACTTGAGCATTGACTACTTTTATGCTTGAGTGACACACTACAACATTGGCATGGCTGGTACATATACCACAAACATAATCCATACTAGCATTTATTAGTTTCAAACATATTATTCCAGAACTTTTCTTTGGGTGATTATCCACAAAATAGTCATTCAACATTTTTTATCACTGTAATCAGAACATGTCTCTTGGACTCATAGTCATATCTTACAGTAAGTGTAACAAAATATTATTTAATTAAAGCAGGAAGTGTTTATTTGCGCATTTTCATCTCTAATGAAAATACTTATCTATCATATATGTTACCCACACCTTGTAAAATGGAAGGAATATTCAAAATAATGCCACTTTCTCTATTAGGTCAGGCAACACAGAAAGATTTTCTAAATATCAGAATTGTAGCTAAACAAGCATCTTGACACATATTCTAATTCAGAAAAGCACATAACCACATGTTTAGTCTTAAGCATTTGCATTAGTACTTTCTCCGATCAAGACTTGCTAAATTTGCCTGTCTCATATAAGGGGTTGAGCTGAGGACATTTTTCCCTCGTGGGATTGGCCTATGAACTGGAAAGAAAAATTAACTGCCTGATTTAAAGTGGCAGCAATAGCTTTATGGCAGAAAAAGCTTTTTATAATAAAAGGCGAGCATGGATAGTCACTTCTACTTTTGGAGACTGTTTCGGTTATCTGACGTAACTCTCATGCTTGCTTTGCATTGGCCTGTAAATGGATCATGCCAAAAATAGGGGAAAGCAATCTGTAGGCTCTTTTATTCTCTTTAAATACCTACTTAAGAACAACAGTTTTTTCAGATCTGTATTTTCAAAAAGCCTGATTCTATTCTCATCCACTTCAAAAAGTAGGCCAACAATGTGCACTTTGAATATCCCTGGCCTTATTGTATGGACAGCATGTAACCAGATTTTTTTCCAGCTATCTGAAAATAAGCACATTTTGAGCTACCAATTTTTAAGGTAACTATGCTAAAAGCAATTTTTGTATTCACTGTAATAACAGGAAGAATTAGCAGTTTATGCAATGTGAGCGTGTTGCACCTGCATACTAAGCATTTTTAACTGATTTTTTAAAGAAAGAAAAGAAAGGAAAGAAAGAGAAGGAAAGGGAAGGGAAGGGA
>VZTY01009338.1:64895-96231 GCA_013400935.1 Turnix velox | reverse complement strand
AGGAAGGAAGGAAGGAAGGAAGGAAGGAAGGAAGGAAGGAGGGAGGGAAGGAAGGAGGGAGGGAAGGAAGAAGGGAAGGAAGGAAGGAAGGAAGGTAAAATTGTAGTGCACAAATACAAAGAGAAAAACTGATTTTACCAGAAAATTAATTAATTTCCTGATTAAAAAAATAACTACGCCTTGAGTTTTGCATATTTTCAGAGAAACAGCAATAAAAATTTAGAAAATAAGATTGCTTCCATAAGGCAATAACAATAGTCAGCAGGAAGGTCAGTATCCATTTAAAATGGAAAATCTTTGGTTGTAATAGATCCTACCTTTTTAACCTACTGAATGAATGGGATGCACATTCCAAGAAGCATAGTGCCTGGTGTGCATCAGTAGCTGGTAGCAGAAGGATTTGAAGCATTGAACTGTAGGTGGGTCTTATGTCCCTTTCTTCTTTTCTAGTGCTTTTTAGGTTGCCCACTTTTCATTACAACTTTTTTATTTCTGTCTTCTGCATTGAAGACCATTTTTGCTCTTACATTGCCTTGAAACAGCTTAGGAACACCTGCCAAGGAAGGAGAATTTGGACGCAAATGTCTGGAGGTCATTACCTCTCAGCAGCTTATTTCTGCAGGAAGAGTTATTCACTGCTGCCTCCTCATTTCATCAACATTTCAATATGCTATAGTTTCTCCACAGCAAACACCAGGTTATTTGGGTACTACAGCCAAAATTAGCTCTTTCCTGGCCTGAGTTTTGTGATCCAAACCGACATTTTAGGGAAAGACAGAGAAAGGGTGGGGTGTGGGGAGCATGCAGAGGAGGGGGGCAAAGCAATTCTCACCCTGCATCCATTCTTGATCAAATACATATTTCAGGGAGATATTTTATACAACGAGGTGACAAATACTGTAGCTAAAGCAGGGGCAAGTCACTATACAACTGCCATGGGGACAAAGAATAATATATGGATATCTAGCTTCAGTAACACTTAAGAAAATAGTGCATTTGTAAGAAAAAGACATTTAAATATAACTACATGAATTTTATACTTAATTTGTGGTATTGTAGAAAACAGTCTTTAAATGTCATGAAGTATTTACAGGAGTTGAGATTCCTTCTTTGTGGCTAGGGATTGCTTTTCATCTCACAAAACAGAGGAAATAATCAAGCATGGGTTTTCATTTTGATTTTTTCAAGTTTCTGGTTATCCTGTCATGCATAATGCATTACATTCTTAGCATCTCAAACTAAATTGTCATAACTAAAGTTTCAAAATTACTGAATATTATTGCTGATTGTGTCAGGATTTTCTAGGTCTGCTTTTAAAACTATTGTACCAGTTTAGAAAAAGTACACAACTCTTGAATTAAACAATATTCTGTGGAAACAGTCTGAAATGTTATGAGCATTACAAAGCTTCATAGGAGGTAAAAAGTATAATGTATGTGCATGCTTTGAGACTTCAGAAATCCAAAAATGAGAAGGAATTTAGAAACAAAAAAAATCAGATTTACTTACATAATGTTAAGAATGACATGCAATGAAACCATATCTGCTGGACATACGTGAGACAAACTGTGATCAGTCGTGCTTCTATTGAATCTAGAAAATAAATTTTGGCTGTGGGATACATCTGGCTTTCTTTTATGCCAACAGAAATTAGCTACTGATATTCAGGGGGATGAAATGGGGCTTGAAGACATAATTTGTTTTGACTATTTTCTATTCAGTAATTTTTAATGAAAGAAATAAATTAGGCATAATTTGCTACAGCTCTAATGAATATATTGCAAATTACCAAAGTGATAAAACTATGTGGCCTTAAATATTGTCTTAGAAGATTTGTTATCTAAAGAGCCTTGGGAAAGGTACTAATGCAAGTGAGTATTCTGAAAGGCAGTTTCTCATTGTCTAGTTTGCAGTGAAAATACAAAAAGAAAAAAAAGGCCATTACTAATCTCAGATTTTATATATATTTTAAAGTAAAATGTTTATTGCATTATACATCTTTCTTCCTGGCTTTTTTCAAACTTTTCTGCTCAAGCACATATATGAGAAGTCTTATTAAAGGCTCCTTGAAGCCTAGGATAACTATCATCTTAAAGGAATAATGTGTGGAATTGCACCACCCCTTTTATTTAAATAAAAAAGACGTGATCAGTTTTTAATCACAGTATAAATTTCTATGTGACCTCAGATCATGTGACTTTTCCATGTTTTTTTTTTAACGCATGAACATATGACTCTTTCCAGCAGCCCAAGCATTGGAACAAAGCATTTATAAATTTACTGGTTCTCATGCATGTCCTCATACACTTCCTATATGTTTCATTTTATTACTACCACTACCAGCACTTAACTTACCTTATTATTAGAATGATATTAGAATAAATTGATATTTACAAGCTTCTTCCAGCTAGTGAAGAAGTTAGATCACACATCATTATAAATAGTCTCCACAGACCTCTGAAAATAAATAAAAAATTGTCATTTCATAAGGAAAAGAGAAAAGTAAATGAAATTCAGGGCTCAATTTAGTCAGGCATTGTAGAGTAAAAACAAAAAATAAAGTCATATTAAGAGAGAATAGCAGCATTTCAGTTTCTTCTTCATTGTTAAAAGCATCATCTTATTTCCACATAAAGGTGTACCAGTACTTAGCTCATACAGGAGAGCATGTTATGCAGAATGTACTGCCTAGAAAGTAGACAGCATGTTATTTACCTATCCAAAGTTTTGACCGGTATTAAGATGTAGCTTTATGGCAATTATGTTTAAAAATCATACTGACATAAACAAGACAACTCAGGTATGAAAAAAAGCATACTTGCTTCCTGTTCAAATTCAGTCTAGCTAATGTTCCTGCTGTTAGACTGACATTTAGGAGAAAAAAAATTACTTGGTTGCAATACACCAAGTGCAAAGTAGATGGAATCTCTGCTCTCTTACCAATTGCTCTTCTACAGCCACATGCAGTAGTCAGATCATTAATCCTTCACCCACATTCCAAATTATATATTGGGTAAACTATACTCATCAGAAATATCACATGAAAATCCCTGGTTTTCTACATTGCCTTGAAAATGCTGTAAGAGAGTTGTTTTATTGCAATTATGTTAGAAAATTTTACGCATGATAAACAAGTTGAAGAGATGGTTGATGGGAAAATCCACAAATGAGAGTATCTGAAACAAACCTGAGTGCTATCAACCACATATGTTGAAATATCAATTCTAAAGAAAATATGACAGAGTAAATTCCTGCTCCTGTGAAGTGAAAAGGTGGATAGCACATAGCTGATGCTGGAAGATATGTTGATATTAGTAAAAAACAACTGATTGGCAAGATTTTCTGCATGGGATACTAAGAATATACCCCAGATGACTGTTAATAGCTTTGCAAGCAGTTTTTAAATTGCAAAAATACAATAGTCAGGAACACAGGAACAAATTAATATCATTTTATTTTTTTATCTTACTGTCTTCAGCACAGTGAATACAGTTAAAATTCACCACAATCGGGTGAATCGAAACATTTTCAACAGTGTTGTTTTCAGTTAACCACAAGAACAGCTTCTGGTAAACCTGTCACCTTTTTCTGCAAGAGTTTTACAGTTTGCACCCAGAGTGGGAACTTCATTTTTTTCTCTTTCCTATATTGATTCTTTTTCAGAGAAAAAGAGATCACACCTACAATCACTTGCATAACAGACCTAATAGAACTTCATCTGATAATTATGTAGGGAAGAATTAATTTTTCATCAGTTCCCTATTTAACTTAAATTATCTCTCTTTTAAATATGTAACATTTTGATTTATAAGGTCAATATTAACAATACTGAATGGATATTCTTCAGTTAAATCAGGGGTCTCCTTCTTTTGTGAACTGAATTGTGAAACTTGGTATCAGGGACTTGTTTCTAGAGATTCTCAGAAAGCAATGAGATGCTTTGTGGTTGTGTTTCATGATTTACCATACAGAAAAAGAAATAAAATATATAACATGGAGAAGATCCCACAGTCTTTTTTCTTTCACGGGCAAAACATCAGCTAATTCCGACGGGGCGTTACAGGAAAAATCCTGCTGCCCGCGGAACAAACTCTCATTTCCAGAACCGCCTGCTTGTCCTACAAAGAGAAGATAAAACTGTTTTTGACGTCCAGACTTACTCCTTAGTGGGAAACTGCCGCGCCGCCAAACTTTCCAATTCTTGCCGCAAAATTCAGTTTCCCTGTGACAATCACAGCAGCGTAAGCGCATTAATCGTCCTCATCAGACACACACATCCCCCCCTCCCAAAATAATAATTAAAAAAAAAGAATATTCAGGCACATGAGGGGGTATCTGTGCCTGTTACCTTCCTCCACAACCTCCATCGCTTTGCAGGCAAGACTCGTTTCTCTACCACCGCACACAGCCCTCATTGCCGGGAGTAACCCGGCGGCAGCTACCAACCAGGAGCAAAAAAAGTTGCTAGGAATGGGGCTGCACGGAGCCCGGCGGAGTTGCGCCCCCCTGCGCGGCCGGGACCGGACCGAGATCAGGATCGGGATCGGAACTGGGGACGGCCGGCCAGGCAGCGATTGGCGGCGGCGCTGACAGCGGGCGGGGCCGCGCCGGCGACTCCGCCCGCCCCCCAGTATAAGCCTCTTTGCCGCTTTCTCCCTGGGTCGCACTCCCGCTTTGCGCGTCCCTGTGACTGCGCAGTAGAAATCCGCGCCGAGGAGCTGCTGAGGGGCGCTGGTGTCATGTGAAGGCGCACATGCTCCGCCATCCACTCACCTAGCCCTCTCTCGTCTTCCTCCGCGTGTTTTTTTTTTCTAGCGTAACTCCCATCTTTCCCACTTCCCTGACTCGCCACTAGCCACCCGGTGGCCCCCGCAGGGTCTCCGCAGGCGGGCGCTGGGCAGCCGGCAGGGAGGAGGGCGCCCGGCGTCGGGCAGCCCGCGGAGCCGCGCCCCGCGGTGTCGCCTCGGAGGTATGGTTTTCTCGGCAGAGCAGAGCTGCGGAGGCTACCGCCTCCGCGGGTGCTGAGACGGGATTTTCGTGGTGCGCTTCTCAGGCTCCCAGCTTCATGACTGCGCGGAGCGGGGAGCTAACACCATGCGAGGTAAGCGGACCGGGGTAAAAGAGGGTGGTTGGCTCTTTTCTGGAAAAACTGTTGAAGAAGGGGACGGGTAAAAGACTTCGTGGCGGGGGAGAGATTCCAAGGGAGAAAGTTGACGGATCACCGTCGCCGGCTGCTCGCCGATTATTTCCCGCACCCGCGGGCAACCGGGGACAGCCCGAAGTGGCCCTCACAGTAGGAGTGTGGGGGCACACCCCCGACGTACCTGTGCGAGAAATGGGCTTTCCCCCTACGCGCCGCCCTGGGCTGCAGCGGGCAGGGTGGGAGGGAGGAGGTAAGTGGTTGTTAGCGTCTGTGTCGTGGAGTCCCCGCCCTCAACTGTCCGCGGGGCGCGTTCGACCTTGGCGGGTGGTGACCCGTGCGGCAGGACTCGCCTCCTTCTTGGACCAGGGTCACTGCCGACACGGGAGGGGGTTCATCGTTCACTATGAAAAAGTTGTTCTCTGGACTTTTTCGCTAGCTCCGCCGACTTTCCCAGCCGGCGTGTCGGTTTCGGAGGAAGCCTTCGTCAGGAGGGTTGCTAAATAGGGCGGCAAGGGTTGCTCTTCTCGGGAACCCCCCTCTCCGTAGCTCTCTTTCACAGCCCCATGAACTCTCTCCCCTACCTTGGGGGCCAGACAGGGCCTTCCTCAGAGCTTGCAGCCACACCCAGTGAGTGTCCCACAGGAGATCACCAAACATCCACTCCGGTGAGGAACCCCCAGGCATAGAGTGCTGCGGAGCTTCTCGTTCCGAGGGTGCCGCTGGAGCTAGAGAGGGGCTGCGTGCCGTGAGTGGCACGCCGGACAGCTGCGGGGGACATGGGAACGCGTTGTTTATGCGTGTCCCAGGGACAGACTCCACTGAGCATCTTCCCCGGTTCAGGCAAGCACTACCAGAAGCAGCAGGACAAGAACAGCGCCGCGCATCCGTCCTCCATTTCCCGCTTTCCCCTTTATGACCCAGTTCTCGATTCCCATTACTTGCATCAGCCCACGGTGTGGTAAATGACCAAAAAGTAGTCTTCATTGGGGCGCACGCACAAAGGAGAATGAGAAAGGGAGCACACTTGAGATTGACAATGGGATTGTGTGCAGATCTTCGAGATCTGCTTTGCTTTAATGAATTGGAACTCGCATGCCAGAAACAACTTCAGCCTCTTGTGGAGAATCAGCTATTGTACCTTGTGTATTAACAGCAGTAATGGACCACACGTGTGTATTTCTTTAAAGGAATTGTAGCTTTGACATTTGTTCAGGGAAATGAAAAAAACCCTCTTTCCCTCTCTGTTCTTAGAAGAATGGTTGTTCACTCTGGGGCATCTCGCAGTAACTTGTTAAACAGTGTTTGTCTTTCATAAGAGCAACGTGAAATGGAGACAAAATTCTCAGTTTTGTAAACTGGCCCCTGTTGTGACTTTTTTATTCTTTTTGTTGCCCCCACTCTTTTTCTGGCTGGGGGATTTTCTGTCCCTCCCCTAGATCAACATCATCAATAGCTGAGGGATTGTTTTCGAATTGTGCATGTCATTGCTCCCTGGGCAGCAGACCCTCGTCCCAGTTTGCAGACAGTTGATACACCTGGGACAGTGTTTCCTTAGCTTCTCCCTCGGTTGAGGGCAGCCCATACTGCTGCAGCTGCAGTCCCCGTTAGCAGGATGTGAGTGGAATGGCATGTTCCACTTCTCTGACCCTTCCCTTTATTGCAGGGCAGTGCTGGCCAGGGGAAGGGAAAGGGGGTATCCTCCCACACACGGCAGCGTTGCTGTCCCTTAAGCTTTGCTATCACGCCGCTTCCTGGGAAACGGTACTGCTTAGCAGTATGCAAATTTGAATGCAAGTTTATATTTGCATTGTATTCAGGCTTACTCAATAGTGAATTTATGAATGGGAAGGGGGAATGAGGCTGGGAGGAAAGTAACAAACAGGTAACTTTCATTCTTGTGCAAAATTAATTTGTGAGAAGTTACTGAGCTGATGCTTTACGTCAGGTGTATGTTGCAGGACTTGACACCTTCTCAAATGAACAAGAACACTGTATGCTAATAGAGCCATTGTTCTTTTTGCTTTCCTAATAAAGAAGGTAAGCAGATGTCACAATTAATGGAATGTGAACTTCCAGATTTTTGAACAGTTGTATGATTTCTTGTGATGGCATAGTTGTTATTCCTGCGTTTGAAGGAAGAAGTCCTCTAGTGCATGTGAGCACTTCCTCAAACTTTCCCAGCTGAACTGTGATCCTTCTAAGCTGGAGCTGATGCAGTCAACCCAGTACGTCTGGGATGTGTGAAGGCTGCTGTAGTTCCTTACCTGCTTGGCAGTGGAAATGAAGCTCAAAGAACTTCTAAAATATCCAGGCTGTGTTACTGCCTGTTGCATCTCTAAGCACTGGGCAGTCACAAGGGTTGTCAGTCATCCCATCCCATAGGAACACAGCTAACTTTGACACCTTGGTGTCATACCACTGCATTGTAGTGACTGGTCATGTCCTATCCAAAATAATAATCCCCTGTACTTCAAATCTTGATTTAAATCTTTGTGAGGATATGTAGTCATGTTGCTTCATAGCAAAACAATTTTCTGGTACGGTTTTCTGGCTGAGCATAGTAGCTTTTGATTCTCTATTTGTTGTAGTACATGCAGGTGTTTCAGTCTGAGCTGGAAAAGGAAGTTTTGGAAGTCGATTACTCTGATATCTATGTTTTATAGAGGCATGCATAAATATAATAGAATGACACATTGAGTATTCATCACTGTCTTCTCTCCACCTGTTCCACTCCTGCAAACATCCTATAAGGGAGTTAAGAACATTGAAGGTGTACTTAAGCTCTTAGTGGTTTTTTTTGGTTGTTTGTTTGGGGGGGGGTTGTTTTGTATTTGTTGTGGTTTGTTTTTTTTTTTTAAATAAATGCACTTTTTTTGAAAATACACTCAAATTACTGCTCAGCTTAACCTAAAAATAAATTCCAGATTTTTATCATGAAGTTTAACTTTTATGTATTTATTGAAGTTTAAAGCTCTTACACAACAGTGAATTCTGTAAGAACTGCAGATATGCAAGCATTAAAAAATTAATCAGTGGCAAAAACCCAATGACAAATCATCTGATTTTACTTTGAGAACATGCTATCTGTACACAAACAAAACCCAAGTCTGCAAGTACAATTGTTTGAGTTTTGAAAGTGACACTGAAGTAGTCTTACAATGTACCATTTTTATTGAGCAAGAAATATTTAAGCTTTCAGGGGGAAATCTTACTAAAATGCATTGTTTAGTTCTTTGAAGAAAAGGAACTCCACAGAACCTTGAAGCCAGGATTTTCCTGCGCACTACTCCTGTCTTAATTTCAAGAAAGAGCAATGATACATATTGCATAATTTGAGATAGTTACTCTGTTTTCTTAGCATCACTGAAATGATTGTAAGTAATTAGGAAAGTGTGAATCAAACACATTTTATCAGCATTACTGGTATGAGAGCTTATTAGGTAACATACAAAAATAGTCTGGTTAGCTGAGAAAGTTCTTACTGTTTTAGTAGATGTGTACTGGGATTGTTTTCATGTTCATTATAGCTAAAGAAACTAATCTGACAAGTTATTCCAGGAAACATAAGTGAGAAATTATTTTGAATATGTAAGATTAAGATTCTAAAATTCGTTAATGAATGCATTGACTGTTAAAAATGAAAGTGTTAAGAGAGACTGACTTAAGGCTCTACCCCACCACAGTACCACAACATGGTACATATGCATGCATCTACTGCTTACTTGAGTGATGTTATTTGGCTTCATTGAGACTCGCTGATTAGAATTTTGCAGGTCAAATTTAAAAATGTTAGTAAATGCTTAGAAAATTGTGAGACAGTAAACTATTACTGCATTACATGGAAAAAAAATACATTATGTGTAGTTAATATAGTGATACCTCTCCACAATGAGCAAAAATCAAAACTGAAGCATGAGAGCCTGTTTGTACCTCTGCAATACATTTCTTTTGGATTGCACTGTATTTGCATTCCAGAGATTGTCTTACTTTTATCTGTATTGTATTTTTGCCATGATGGTGGGGAAGGGAAGAGAAGGAAATGCCTAATGGAAGTTCCTAAATATAAAACTTATTTAATGTCATGAGAATTTTTACCATACTAAATAATTATTTTTCTATTATTTTAGAGTGCTTGTCTTTCAGATGAGAAAATTGTTTTTCATGGATAGAAGTCTGGTGACCAGTAATAGTACAGTTAATTTAAAAACTATGAAAATATCATGTGCATTGGCTGGAAATTATTTCTCTTTTGTAGTATAGAAAATGTCTGACTGCCATTGGTCTTTTACAAATCCTGTGACCAGCATTTACTTGGTATGATTTACCCATTTGACAATATGGTTGTGATTCGAAGTAGAGATTTATGTTTTGTGAATAAAACATGTAATGAAGTATTTGGGAAAAAGTATGTGCTGCGAGTAAACTGCAGGAGAATTCCTTCTTAAAGTGTACTTTTTCTAACTAGTAGCAAGCATTTAGGATGCTGTATGGGTACTATACATTATACTGATACATCTTTAAAAAGGATTTTATGGATTAAGGACACCTTCAGTAGTACTGTTTGTTATTAAACAGGCTCAGAATCTAAGATCTGCCTTCACATGGACACTGATTACCCAATGATAGAAAACAAAATTAAACAAGTGAAAGATTACCAAGCTGTTATAATACGTTTTTTCTTTACTCTCAAGCAATGCAGTTAGTTCATAGAAATCAAGGTCTGTGCTATGAGACTGAAGAGCGTATGGTTTGTAGCTAAAGACAAAAGATGTGCAAAGGAATAAATATTGATTGAACTAATAATAACATGAATGGAAATGAGCTTTACCAGTGCACCAGTATAATAGGGAATGTTAACTAGCCCTTTTGAAGTCCTAATGCTACCCTTTCAACCTGCGACAGAATGTATTGAGCTCTTAATTAGGGCAAACACAGGTGATATAACAGCATTTATGGTAAACTTGACTAAACAGAATAGTTATATAAATTATCAGTTGTAGATACATAGGACAAAAGGGAAAATATTTAAAATACGGCAGACGAAACTCTGAGCATTACACAATCATGTGGTAACTGTAGTGCTTTAGTGGTTTTGTACCGTTTTATGCTTCTGAGACGTTGTCCTCGATCAGTTGCTGTTGAGCTTATTAATAAACCTGTTAAATCAACTTCAGTCAAAGTGTAAATTTTAGGGAACATGATACACTTGAATTTAAAATCAGTTTCTTTATAGAGCACTCTTAACAGCTTAGAGTGTTTATCACGGTTGGGTCTTTCTGTAAAGACTTTGTAGACAAATCATAGATTTCAAAATGTTGTTCTTTGTGCTTTGTGTTTGCAAACAATCATGTGGTTCTTCCTTCTGTTTCTGTATGTAGTCTGCAATGCAACTTTGAGAATAAGACAACACAGTATCACTGGAATCATTGGACAGAAGATGTTTTTTTAGATTGTGCTGTGTTCTTGTTCATTTCTACTAATATTGCTTTCATGAGCGTATTTAAAACACTGATTTATGCACAGGACTGAGAGGGTACAGCGGTGATGGCCAAGTCCTTGTTCGACTGAGCAATGGTCACTCACTTGAATGGTTTTACTGATGACTCATTTGGCCTTCTATATTTTAGTTCTGTTGGAACTATTTCTCATAATGCAGAAATTTAACTTGCCAGACATATTCTGCTGGAAATTTATACAAACAGGATGACAACTGTTTTTGCCTCTGCTACAAATATATAGGCTAATTTAGTTTAACATAAATGTTGTTATTAAGCAGTTAATGACAGGTTATTTTCATGAATTGTCAATTACCATACGTTTACAGAATTTTTAAGGAAGATCAACACTTGCAATGCTGCACAAAAATGCAATAAATTTAAAAATTCATATGTTGATGTAGAACAGGGAAATTTAAACCCACATACTCACTAAGGAGTACACATCAAGTAATTATGCTTGCTTGACAGAGATATTTTGAAAGAGGTTTCCCTTTCTCCTGTGCCTTATTTATACAAATTGTAGGGTTAGATTTGATGTAGCTGCTCATGTATATGTGAGACAAACTGAATGTAACACTGGTTGCTCTGTGTCCATTTGAAATTGAGTGACTTGAGATTGTGAGAAACATTAATGACTGTATAAGTACAGGGAATGTCCTAAGAAGCATTCTTCTTGCCCTGAAATTTCAATAAAATCACCTTCCACTACAAAATGCATACTCTTTGGAACTGATGGCTTGGTTGGAAATTCATCTTGGCTGGAAAAATATGTTGATAAATTACACTGCTTGTTTTCTTAGTTAATGCTTATATATAACAAAGTATTAAAAGCATTATTATTTATCCAATTATTAATAAGTTACTTCATTTAGCTGTTATTCTGATTATTGCTGATAGTAGACAGTGGTCAAAGTGCTTAAGTAAAGATTAAGAAAATAGATACATATGTAATACATTTAGACATGAATATGCTACACAGGGTAAAAAAAACATCTAGCATGGCTAAAAAAGCAGCGTGATTTTAAGAGTAACTGCAAGAATTATTATAAACTCAGTCTTTAAAGCATTCCTTCTGCTGAAAGATATTCATGACATGATCTCACAGTTAACTGATTCTTTTTAATTAACCATGGTCACTTAGAAAGCTTCCTGAACACAAAAAAGCACTTTCACACCAAAAATATTCTTTTAAAGATTCTTTGATTCATTAATCCATAAGTAGCCTTGAGTGACTTTGTCCTTTCAAACAACATTTCCAAACAGGACAGCTGCATTTAATTTTTTAACTCTCAAGCAATCCTTTAGACTAAAAATTACTTTATTTTTACCAGTAATGTTTGGTACAAGTTCTTTGGAGTAAAGGTGTTAATGGGGAAAAAAAGCAAAATGAAAACACAGAGGACTTGTTGAATTGCAGTTCAGACTACTGTTAAGATAAAAAGCTGTCAACATGATAGCAAACTGTGTATTGAAGTGGGTTGTTGGTCTCAGATGAAATTACATTCCACTTAAACTTTCAGTGTAAAAAGTGAAGACAAGGCTGTTTATAAATAATCAGCTCTTAAACTACCATTCCCACTACAACAGGCGGTGATAGGCTTTATGCAGTTTGACAATTTGAGGCAGTTAGATTATTTAGTGTGCACTAGGCATTTGAACCAGATGTAAAATTTGAATGCTTACACATGTATGAAAAACTCAATCCTCTAATTGATAAGTTTCTGTTTGGTAGCAGAGGAAAAGCCAAATAGTTTTCCAAAGCTATTTTTTATTGGATATCTTTTTTGGAGGAACACAGATTAGTAAATGTATATATGAACTATATAACAATGAGTTTTAAAAAACCCTAAGTTTAGTATTTTTGTTTAAAATGTTGTTTGGAGGTATGCATATGTGTTCTTTCCTTCTTGAAAACCATGTCTGATGATTAATTGCTGACAGTTAACTTTTAAGAACCTGTAACAGAAATGCTTTTTGGAAAAGCTAATACTACACTGCTGGCACATTTTTCTGTGATCACTTTTATGCTTCCGCAGTGTAGCACCAATTTTGCTTCACAAAACAAGAAGGAAGCATGGAAGTTAATGTTGTATTTCAGGTCCTGGATAAGTAGTGAAACAGGTGCTTTGTTGTTTCTTTTCATATTTATCTGTAAAGAAGAATAAAGTGTCAAACTCACTATGTAAGTGAGTATTGCTTACTTCAGTGCACATTGTTGGGAGGCTCTTGTACAATATTTGTACAATGTAATTTATTTAAAATTTAACTGGTATGAACTGAAAGAAAGGAGAACCCATCCACGGGAACCGCAGCCAGATATTCAACTGCAGTGGGACCACGAATAAGAGCAAATGCAGCACAGTCTAGTGGCACAGAGAAGTAATGGCACGAGAGGAGAGATGTATTAGTGAGGCATAATGCCCGTTGGTGATTTCATCTTTGTGAAGAAAGCAAACCTTCTTTTTTTTTTTTTTTTTTTTTTTTTTGAGAAAGTTCCACCAAAGAATGGCCAACCAGAGATTATATTAATTTATTTATGAATTTGTATTAAAATTGTCATTTTCTTTCAGCATATTTGTCAAACTTATACAAGTGCTGACTATTAGCAGTATCTGTCAGTAACTTAGACTTTCCTTTAAATGACACAAGCCTTTCTCTCTATACCAATACATACAGAAATGGAGATGTGGCATAGGAAATACTAGCTTAATGTTTGGGGTTTTTTAATGTATAGAAGCGTAATATATATAGATGGTATGGAGAAGTACTGCTCCATAATATTTATTATCTGTACCAAGTAGAACAGTGGGATATTTGCATTTTAAATTAATGTTACTTTCTATTTGAAAAAGTAAAACATGGCTTCATTTTTGAATTTTATTGTTCAAGAATCTACGTATTATATCAATTTCTCTCTAAAACCACAAGTATTAAATAGTATGAACTACTATGAAGAGATCAAACACTTTTGATTTATTTGAATGTTATACACTTTGCTGAGGAGTCAAATTTGTTAAAATATACTAGTTTTCTCTTAGCCATGGCCAATTCAGATTATATTAATCTCTCCAGTGATTAAGTTGGAATAAGGAAGAAGATTAAAACAATAATGCCAATAGCAGCAAAGTATGGTTGATTAATAGGCATTGAGAATAACTCGGACTAAAAATTGTTACGTAGCTTAAATAGTGTCAACATTGTGTTCCACTAAAATTTGTGAAGCAATTTGTATGTTTATGATAGTAAATTGCTTATTCTGAACTGGCTGAGAATGAAGATGTTACTAGTGTTGTGTCAACAGTTGCACTATTAAAGTTGAAAATTTGAAATTATCTAGTAACTATAATAATGGAACCACAATTTAATTAACAGAGATGGGAGGGGTTTCTTCTATGTGAATTGTCCTGTGCTACAAAGTGCCAGACTTTTCAATATCCACTTACTGCAGGTGGAGTAAACTACTGTGGTGGCAGTGCTGTCAGAAATGAGAAAGACAGAAATAAAAGAAAAAAAAATTAGTTGAGGAATAGAAGGAACATATAACATGAATGCTTTTATTGTTCTCCTTTCTTTTACTTGGTAGATTGATTGAACTGGAATTTCAAACAATTCAGTATACAAGTAAATGCTAACATTAGACTTCAATTCCCACTCATTTCACTGTGTATATCCAGCGCTCCACTAAGGCATGCTGGAAGTTGGAACATCATATGTAGTTATGTAAGGTGTCTGTGTGAGCTTGCCATTCCACCACACTTCAGCCAAATTAGTAATATGAAAATTAAAATGTTGTTTCAAAGTACATCCAAACCCAATCTTTTTAAACTGTAGAGTGAATAAAATTGGGAGGGGTGTTTCTAGCTTTGTGTTACTTTTCTGTCCCCGCATACTTTTTTGTTTGTTTTCCAGTCACTTGCATTAAAGAGCATTGCACTTAGAGAAGTCTTTGACACTAGGCTACATTCCCTTCTTAGAAAGTGTGTAATTATGCATGCATGTGTATTAATGACAAGATAATGCCCTGCCTGATTGCAGCAAAACCATCTTTTTGCATGATAGAAATAGTGCCTTTAGATCTTTTCTCCATGCTCAGAAGATAGAGATTACTCTTATGATCTCAATTTCTCCAAGACCAAGATAATTTTAATTATATAGCCTTGACTAACTTCTCTCTGTGTGTCAGCCCTACAGAGCTTCTTATAGACCCAAACAATCACAGACCTCTTCATAACCAAAAAGGAAATACAAATTTTTGGAGGACTACTCTGTTGGTGTAGGAGGTTCATTTACATGAATTCTCAACTTTCCCACCTCCCCCTTACAGCTTTCTGTAAGTCCTAAGCATAAAACAGGCAAGAGAGCCAAGCTGTTATCTGTTAACATCTATTTCACCCTTTCTTAGGATCAGTTGAGCCAGATAAGGGTATATGTATTAGAGGAAAATCTTTATGCTATCACTGAAATGTTTAGAAATGCATCAGATTTTACACCCAGTGTAACTTCTATTCTGTTGCCACTTGGGCTGAAGTAAGCAGCAGACATAATACCATAATACCAGGCAGACAGATGTTTTAAAATGTATATTACGATTTTTCTTTACCTTGAAAATAATGTTTGATGTATGCATCACTGTGGAACAAGTCAACTGATGAACTTCTTGCTTACTATCAAGAATAATATAAATTGATTAGCAACTCTTACATTTTAGGAATACTTGTATGAAACTACTGCCCACTGTGTAGAGGCTGACTGTTATGGTATTTTAAGTAGTACTGAACCATTAATATTCTGCTTACTGTTCAGGAAAGTAACTGAAAAGGTTTCCTATTCTTTATATATATAGATGTGTTTTATATATCTTGAGCGAAAAGGTGATATTTTGTTATGTTTTTATGTGGAATGGTGGAACAATTCCTTAGAAAGTAAATAATATCCTTTTCCAATTTTATGTATTTTAAAACACATCAATTTCCCATAGAATTTTTTTTAGTTTATAACAAATTAGGAAGTGATAAAATAGTATGCCATTTTCCAGTAATTTTTGGATGTCAAATTTTGCTCTTAGAGCTAACAAGTCACCCTGGGTATTAGTTTTTAATTTTTATTGTGATTGCATATTACCTTTTGGATTATTTTTTTTTTTTTTTGGTAACATAATAATTTTAATACTTGCCTCCACTTGCTGTCGGTTGTTTGTTGCTTCTTGGTATGTTTCATAATCTTGCAGTCTTTGTTGTACTTCATTTTATGAGTTGCTTACCTCACAAGTATACTTCCACTGGTAACTCAATAGAAGAAGGCTATTGAATATTTTTTAGGATGAACCTGGAATATTATCCTTCCACACTGATAATTAGATTCACTAGAAAGGCAAATGGAATTATACATACCAAACTAATCTATAGTTACACAGACTGATGGACACTTTCTCGTAGTGACACATGCTAACTACTTGCATACAAGGAAGCTAGAAAAATTGCCCTTAAGTTATTTATATATGGTCTCCTCGTGCATGACAGTTTCTATCTATGTGTTGCAATTACAGTCAGCGACATTATGTAGGAGAAAGAGCAGAAAGCTTTTTTGGAATGGAATTTTGTCAAACCAGTTAAATTAGAAATTTTACTGCAGTTTTGCCATCTAGGTCCTGAAACTGTTCACTGCACTGGGGCTGTCCCTCTCCCATGCCATTTTTCTATTGTCTCCACAGTGACCTTGAAAGGCTCTTTTCCCATGGCCATTATAACCTTGGTTTTGCTGCTGATAGTGCCAACAAGGGTACCAATTAGTGCTATGTGGTGTGTTTTGTTTTTCCTTTTGTTTATGAATAAAGTCCATTGAGGCTGGGATTGAGACCACCAATTTACTTCATGCAGGCCACCAAGTGCCCTTGCATTTTTATTTTGCTCAGTCCCTACTGACCTGGTGTTGAAACTTCATCTGCAATCTGTATAAAGTCTCTGTGTCTATCAGTAATTTAAAATTGTTTCACTTGGTAGGAGAAGATGTTTACTTCTCAAATAAGAAATGTCATGTCAGTGAAGCATAGCATTATGTAACAAATATGGAAAAGATCTGAAGATGCTTCTTGTAGTTAGATACTGAGTTTTATTCTGCTTTTATGGAGTTAACATTTTTTTGTAAAATTTGTGAAGTACTGATCCACACATATGAAAAGGGTGCAGCAGGGTGGATAGGAACATTAGAATTTTACATCAAATGCAGACAATTTTGTGTGTTACAATAAACTTTGCAGTTTAATATAAAAACATGAGAGTCTGTATTCTGTTATGGGCTTCTTGTAAGTGATCTTAGGACATTTCTGGTTACTAGGGCCTTTCTGTGAAAGCACTTAGCATATTCTGAAACATTCCAGTCATTGAAGATTTCATCAACACAAGATTGAGCGGGAAAAGGGAGTTTTTCTTAAGCATTGCAGGGAGCCCAGGATCAAATCAGTTGTTCTAATGCATGATTCTGTATTTTTTTGTCTGTCAGCAGAAAAGTTATTTTATAAGAATGTTAATTTCTTTTTTTGAACATATGTGAGTAAGGTTCTCTTAATGTCCAATGGAAGTGGTAATCACTGCTGTGTAACTATAATGCCTAACTTCAAGTAACACTTTTGAATGTATAGTAGACATCTCAGCTGAATATCACAGTCTTGATTTTGTGTTTTTGCTTACTTCTAGTATTTTATACTGTTATAATATTTATTTTTTTTGTTTTCATAAATTTCGTGGAAATACATCTTCATGCTTAGGTAGGATTCTGCTGTGATTTTACTTTTTTTAATTTTTCCTCCTAGTGAAGGCTGTGTTTCACTCATAGTGAATCCTATTATATGTGTCCCTGAAACTTAAATGCTGTGGTGATGAAGTAGGGTTGAGGAAATGTTTTAACTTTGTTATTAGCAGCAGTAGATAGGAAAGCACAGGGAGAGCAGAATTGGCTTGTTATTAAGTCATAATAAGTCTGCAGACTGGACTGTGGATATGCTCTTAAAATAGCTGTCCTTATGCTAAAAAGAGTCAGTATTCTTACTTATTTTGAATATGCATATCCAGGAAGAGGCTGCAGAAGGAATCACATAAATGTTGAAGCAGTTTAGCAACTTGGGTCAGAAAAGTGGGGGTTTTTCCATTTTGTTTAATTCAGCTGACTGTATTTCTGTGAAGGACTGAAGACTATAGGAGGGAGGGTGAGCATATTTGTAAGCATGAGTGATTTTGTGGAGCAAGGGTAAAGAATCTGTGTTAAAGATGAGGGAATTGAGGGAGGGAGACACTTTAGCCTCTGCTTTATGTACTTCTCCTTCCTGAGTACATTTATATCCATCACAGTGGGCTAGAAGAGATCTTTTTTTAGCACCCCTGAGACCTAATTTAACTTTTGTAGCAAGTCCAAAAAGAGACAGTGAGTAAGAGAGACCAGAACAAAGATAAGAATTCGCACTGCGAATATTGATACTTGTGGTTTGCTTCCCTAGAACCTTTAAAAGAAATTCTCCTAGAATGCTGACTTGGACATTATGCAAAAAGAGGGGTGAACTTTAGAGATGCTCATAGATTCATTATTCAGATGTGATAATGTATAAATGTATAAAATGTATAAATGATAGTACAAATGTGCATTGTTAGGAAGCAGTGGCTTTGTTACTTTTATATAATAAGAAGAGAATCATTTTAGTCAAAACAAATGCATAGAAATATTCTTTTGAAAGTGCATTTTTAAATTAAATCATACTGTTGGAAGCATATGTTTGATCTAACAAAAATTTTCACTGGCATATCAAAACAATGATTCTATGTTTCTGTGGATTTTTTTTTCCTTTTTACTCTTCTCTGAGAGTCTGGAAAGTTTTTGATTTTCTCTAGCATGTAATTTTGTGAAGGTGATAGATGATACATTTGAGTAATTTTTTTCCTCCTGTATTTTGCAAGTTTTTATTTTCACAGTCAATGAAGCTGTATTATATGATTATCCAGCCCCATGAATCTTATTCAGTGGTACCCATTTCTATATTGACATCAGAGGTTTGCATTGCCAAATTACAGATGTGCTTTGTATCACTGTTCTGAAAGTACAGCAAATAAATTCAGATGCAGGGGAAATTTGTTCGGGAGTAATGTTCTATTCTACTTCCAATACAAAATTGTTGCTTTAATGTCTAGAAGAATGGAGAGATACAGAAATATATTCTGGGTTAAAATGGGATGAGATTAAATGGATCACCTGTTTGTAGACTCAACTGGTGGCTTTCTTATTACTTTCATGGCTCATCCAGTTGTCCTGCAGATTCATATTTTACTTGAACGTTTATTTCAGAGAACATTTAGTAAATAAAACAGGCTTGTCACCAACTTATGGAAAGATGATTTGAGACAGCTAAGGAAATACAAATATGACCTCATTAGAAGTCATATTTTGGCTGGCTTCCTGTTCTTTTGCTGAACACCATTGGCTAATAAATACCCTCCATTCACAAACTTATGCTCATGGAGGCAGTCACTAGTTTATGTCACATCGCCTCACCAAAACTTGTTGCAACTGTTGCTAGGCAGCCTGATTTGTGTGAGCGAATAGCAGACTGTAATTCCCTCTGCAACAGATTTCAATTAAAGGCTTGGAGATAGAGCTGGTTTCTTCATCTGGTCAGCCCCAGCAGTGAAAAGAAAGGCTTGTAAGTGCTGTGTTAAGCTTATTGCTTAAGGTTTACTGTAATAAATTTGGTCTGGGCATCTAGCAAAATAGTTGAGCTGTTTCTGTTCCCTCTTGCATGCGAAAATTTGGACCAGAAGATGGTGTTTGCAGTGATGTTTGTTTCCTTCATTTTACAAAGAGATTTTATCCCTTCTGTGGTGTGTTGAGGACAAAAACAACTGTACATGAACCACCTGAAAATCGCCTCATAATCCTGAGTGTGATTAGGAATCCCTCAAAAATATACTAGGCCAGTGGCCTCTTGTGCCAAAAAGGAAGCATATAAGAATTTTCAGAAACATTTTGTCATTTGCATGGAATATTGTATCTTAATCAACAGGATTAAAGATTAAGCAAGAAGCTTTGGGATTAACACATCACCTTGCCACTTAGAGGAAGGCCATTTTGGTATTGTTGAAGAGCTATCTGGGAACTCAAAAAAATCCAGGAAAATGAAGTATTTTGAGGACTGTGTCTTGATGTGTTGAGTCCATGGTTGGAAAAATAGAAATGGCAAAAGCAGATTTTGGGATGATAGTGCTTGTTAAAGTTAATTCTTCTAACTTGGTTTCATGCAGAGATTGAAGAAGCATTTTTGCATATGTGTGTTTATCTTACCTTACACAAAATGTAAATACTACATTTTCTCCCATGACTTACATGAGAATGATAGGTGGGGTTTAAACAATAAATGTTTTAAAATACTTTTGTTCTTGTATACCTTAATTCACTCTTAATATATATGTTTCAACCTCTGATAATGCAGAACCTGCTTTTCAGAATTACACCAATATCAGTTTTGCTGTTGCTTTTCTCGTATTTTCATCCAAATTCTGATAATAAACAAGATTAACCTATTACTTACTCCTGTGAGGAGACATTACTGTAGAAAGAAACATAGAGCATAGAGTGAGTATGCCAGGGTGAAATTTTAATGAAAAACAGACAGTAGCAAAATAACATCTTCCACTGGGGCCTTCTACAAGAAGCTGTACTCTATGTCCACAACAGTTGATCTTATAAAAACTGTGGCTGGCATCAAAGATGGACATATCTCACTCCAGTTAAAAATGAGTATTTCCTTTTTATACAGAAAGGTAAGCCCTCATGAAAAAAATGTGGGTTTGCCCCTCACCAAAAAAACCCATGCAAACTTATCTTAAGATTTAAGGGCTATTGCTGTATTCCCAAAGGTCATGTCTGGTTCATCTCCAGAGTAGGTATGTTAGGGAAATGTTTTTGTGTTACATTGCTCAGATTTGAGGAGGTTCGTTGTCTAGAGCAAAATAATGCTAAATACTGTGAAAACCAGTTAAATCATCCCCCTTTGATTTTACAGAGAGAAAATAAATCCTGGTTTTTTCTGTGTCCTTGATATAAAGACTGAAGAGGAGTGCCTGAGAAGAGCAAGGCTTCAAAATGCCATGCAAAGTCACTTTCTTTTTCTTATATTCTATATGAAATATTCTCTGTGTTGGCTTTATCCCTAGTCAAGTCTTTGACTATTTAGTATTTTTCCATCTGACAAATCCTAGGAGCTATGCTGAACATTGCAATATTTCCTGCAGGAATTATACCGTATCTGATGGGGAGTACTATATCGCAATTGATCTATAACCTAGTAGTTTGATTTCTGGGCTACAGTAATGATCTTAGTTGGGAGGAAATCCTTGAGTGAAGCTGGTGATATGTTTGCCCTTGCCCAGATTATAGCCATCAGAGGAGACATTGTAGACTCTTTCTTAAGTCTTTCTGAACGATCCTGCTGGTAGTGTTTGATTTGCAGCTGTAGAATGCAGGAAAAACTGTCTGTGGCAGAAACAGATGTTTCTCAGGATCACTCTGTGAATGTCACAGGTGAGCAGTCTGAAGGCTTCTCCTTGATGTGATTAGTTAGGTTGAGCAAACTGTGCTTTCAGGTATGACCCAATGCAGAAATAATATGGATAACATGGAATTTTTGCCCAGAGAAAGCTTAGCATCCTTTTTCTTATACAACAGAATAGATGAAATTTAGAAATATGATTTATTACTTTGTATTGATGTTGCACTGATGTATAGAATCATAGAATGGCTTGGGTTGGAAGGGACCTTAAAGATCATCTAGTTCCAACCCAGCTGCCGGGGTTAGGGACAGGGTATCTTAGATTCTAAGTCTGAAAACTGTGTGGGGCTTTATGGGATAGTCTGGGTACCCTTTTAGCATATGCTGTGGTTTACAGGTATATTATGGCACACTAAATCCAAGCAGAGAATGGTGAAAGCACTGTAGGGCAGAACCATAGTGAAAAAAGGTAGGTATTAGTATGGTGCTAGCCTTCATATATCTGCATGGTGCAAGTTCATCTCCTTTTGTTCATGTGAGCAGTCTCATTAAAGAGCCAGAATTAGGGTTCACACAAGAGGGGATTGCGCTTACAAACACAATAATCAGTTGCTAAATGAAGTATGAAGAGCAAACAAGGAGGTAGGGAGACAGTTGTGTTAAGACTGCTGTCTGTGAGTAAGAGAGCCTGAATGTTTTTTAGGATTTCCAGTTCAAGACAGGGTCACTTTGGTAACAGTGAGTGTCATTAGTAGCCTTATCACTTACCGTTACATGGCGATTTTGTGATACCTCTTCTAACCAGGAAAGGTTAAGAGGAAAAGATGTATTAAAAGTTTCTGAAGTGCACACTTGGAGCTGGCTTCAGATATGCAGGAGGTGTTTGTGCCCCATTTGCACTCTCTTTTGTGATTCTTCTGAGGACAATGCTGTTTCTGCTCAAATTAAAGAAGGTATTAGGATGTCAGAAGGCTGCTTCCCCACCTGTGGGAGAAGACCCACCTACATCAAAGGATTCTGTAGTGGTATGAATGTTACATCAAACTAATGGGCAGCTTTGCCGCAATTGTTTACAAATGCAAATAGTAAATGATAATAACCTTTTCTGGTGTGTCATTGCAAAATTTTAATATTTCTTTCTTAGTGTACAAGTTATTTCTTTCATTAACTGTTCAGCTTTTTTGCCCTTCTGGTTTTCATTTCTTCTGGGCTTATTTAGCTTGTGTTTCTCTTCCACTAGTGTCTTGCTTTCACCTGACTTTTCCACATTATTCTCTGTTTTAATCTATTTTTCACTCTTCATTCTTCAAATATTAGGTTTTCTTTGTGAGGGATTGTTTCTCCTACATAGTAGTAGCCCTCAGAAGTCACAGCCTTTCCCCAGTCATGGCTTTTAACAGTCAAATTATATTGTCTAATCTTCTCAGTCTCCAAAGGTGATAGCTGCAGTTTAGGCTTTCTGATAAGATTAAGTTAGTCTTCTCTTAATGTTTTTGCTATTGTGGGTGTGCTTGCAAAGTTACTCATTACCTATCCTGGACAATATTAAATTGCTCTTTGTTTGGTTTGATGCTCATATTGCCTCCATGAGGGTTAAACACATTATAGCAATTACTCACTTAGCCATGATATCTTAATGAATTTGAAGTTTGTGCTGGGGAAAGTACACTGTTAATTTTCTGATGTTGTAAGACCTTTATTATTATCCACCAAATTATTATAATTGCAATTTAGTGTCTGTGCTATGTGCTCAACTACTAAACTGTGACTCTAAAAGCGTCTTCTTAGATGCAGAACATTAAATCTCTGTAAACTAATTTGTGTATAACATTTAGTTTCCACACAAATTTATCTTTTTCTAATCCTTGCATTTCCAGTTTCTACTCTTTTACAGTGCAGAAGGCTTTCCTCTGTCTATGCTCTTTTGAGGATCAAATCTATAAATACACAAGGATATACCTTACAGAGCAGGCTGTGTACTTTACATAAGCAGAGAAGTAGATGATTGCAGCTGTTTATTTATTAGGGAGAGTTAGGAGAACTTCAGCAGGACCTTAGGAGCTGTGATCATGCCCTGGTGCAGAAGAGTATTGTAATGATATTGCTGAGGGCAGTTTTTAACATAAAGGAGTTGAGATGCTAATTTTCATCTTCTTTGTTGATGCTTCTAATTTACAATACTTTTAAAGATTCACTAGGTCAGACATGGGAAAAATTATCAATACAGAGCAAGTCTGAGCATCCTAGTTTTATTCTATGATCTTGAACTTATTTTCTAAATTTGAAGCTGGGAAAAATAGCAACTGATTCAAGAACTGGAGCAAGAGCTTCCACCCCACGGCACTTGGTGATTGTGCTAAAGAGCCATGCTTGCTCTCACGCTCTCTAGTTCTTCTCATTGCTTCCCCCTTTTTCTAAAGACAAGTAGTGCAGAATTGAACAGTGTAATGAGAAGAAACTAGGAATATTCACTATATCTAGTGAAGAGAAACCTGTAGAGTTCTTAAAGGTGAGTATTACAGTATCTTCATATCTCTGCATACATAACCCTTAGTTTCTGTACTATGCAGAGATTAAAACAGCTGTCTTAATTTTCAACTTGTATTAATCATCACTTTTCTGATGAACATGCTGAAGTTGTGAAAATTTTCTCCAGATGATAATTTGTGTGAATAGGTAAGTTATATCAATGCTTTTAAAGATTATAAGTAAATTAGGACATCACTGTCAGAATGAGAAGTATTTACTTATTCTTAATGTTTAAGTCAGCAATTTAAACTGCCAAACAGTAAATAAGGATGTGAAGGGGTTGTCGAAGTCCTAAAAAGTGTAGCTCTGTAAAGATATTTGCTTATTTGTGATGGTTTGTTTATGTCATGGGTTTTTTTTCCATGCTCCACAGCAAGATAAAATATCTTCGTAATGTGGTGAGTACATGCTGATTACAAGTTCATGAAGTCAGGTGTCATGCCAATATTATAAGTGGCATGAGTCAGTATGACTTAGTAATCATTGGACACTACTGAACTCACAAAGGCATTTTACCACCAACAGCATCAATTCAGCAGGAGAGCAGCCAGGTGGGGATATCTGTCATTTGTTGTTCAGCCCCAGCATCAGGTTACTGTTAAACGTAATTGCCCAATTAAATTAATGGTCATGAACTTATGGAACACCCTGCCATTTACTGATTCCTCTTCATACAGCATCACAGAACAGCAGGAGCTGGAAGGGATGTCAGGAAATGTCCAGATATCTAGTCCAATTGCGTTTTGCCTTTGCTTGGAAATGATACCCAGAATGTGCTGTTCGGCCACCTTTCCAGGAATGGAGGTGAGGCTGACTAGCCTGTAGTTTCCCTGGATCCTCCTTTTCCTTTTTGAAGACTACAGTGATGTTGGCTCCCCTCCAGTCCTTGAGCTCCTCACCTGTTCTCCACAACCTTTCAAAAATGGAGAGTGGCAACTGCAGATAGAGTAGAATAAGAATTATTAACTACAAGGATGACTTTCATCTCAGAGTATCTATAATTTCTGTCTCGCAGCTCCATCCATGTGCCCAATAAAGATATTTCTCCTAAGCTATTAGATAACCAACTGAATAATTTGTTCTTTTATAGAAGATAAATTTGATCCTTCTGTCTGGCAGAGTAAAGCCACTCAATGTTTTTCCATTGCTATTTTTAAGACAAAGAGGTTATCCAAAGATCATTTGAGCTGTGTGTAGCTGGCTTCAGCATCGATAACTGAAGATGCTTTGGTGTTTTGTTTGGGTTTTTTGGGTGTTTTGTTTTCTTTTTTTTAAATATCTATTTCTGTAAGAAATGAGATCTAGCTCCTAACAATTTAATTATTTCCCCCCCTTTTATCCTTGTTTCTTTCTTTTAATAGTCCCAAGACTCTCTGCATGCAGGGGGAAGATATGCAATACAGAGTTAGTGGAATTGATGTCTACATATTCCTTACATTTTCTTACTTATTCTCTTACTATTTCCAAATTCTTCTGCTTGTGCCACATTGCTATGTTGTCTCAGAGTCTCATTATTTTAGGTCCTTTCCCTTCAGCATTTGTCTATATGTTTTGCTGTTACTTGTGTGTTTTCAGTGCTTTATGAAGTTGTACTTAATTGGGATTTGATGTAAACTTAAGCCCATGTATTTTCCCTGTTTATTATTAAGTATTTACAGCACATGCAGCACAGCCTGTTTACACATCACTTTTCTACAGTGGCTTAGCTGGTTCTTGAGGAAAGTTCTGCTTTTCATTGCTTAAAGTCTTTTGCTCATATTCTACGTAGTTGTCATGACACAAAGGTAATATATGCGAACATGGCCCTGTATTTTGTATTGCCCCTACCCCTTTAGGGAGGCCACCCTTTTACTACAACATACTTCTTCCAGTGTCAAATTTGATTTCTCTTTCTTTGAAGCACTTTGCTTCTCTTTTCTGGTAACAATTCTGCTTTTAATCGTATTCTAAGTACCTTGGTGTGTGTAATCCTTTAGTGGTATGGTTCTGCTCGGCCTGCTCTCAGTTTCCTTTGATCTTTTCTCTAGGTTAGCAACCCTTGACTATCTTACCTCTTCTCTTGTCCCAGAGGTGCTTTTGTGATGAAACTGTATGATATGATAATACAATATCTAAAATTTCTTTCTGTATGTTAGCAACCCTTACTAACCGAATCATAAGAAAATTCATAGACTGCATGCCTAAGTAGCTGTGCTCTCCGTTGGTTTTCAGCAGATAGCCAGTATTGTTGAATTTCTCTTGAGGAAATCTGGCTAAACAATCAAAACAGAATCAAATAAAGAAAGGTCATATCACAGACTTTTGGACTGAATCACAGATGTAGGAAATGTACTAAATTCTGGTGTCACCTCATGAATTAATAACATCATGATGTCTATAGGCATGTCAAGTATTTGAATAATGGTAAGTTTCTCTTCAGTTTCTTTTGGAAGAACATTAAATATAGAAAACATAAAGTTTCTATTGGCCTTTGACAGTTTATTCATCCTGCTGACTCCTTGTCTTTTATTTCTAGACTTTCTGTTGCTGTTTTGTTTCACTGAACTTTCTACCATTATTTGATTTTCTAAACTACACTGGCTGCAAAGGTTTATTTAATATTGCTGGATCGTATCATAGTCGTTTTGCCAGCCAGTTCCTGTCACCTGTCGGTGAGTGACTACTAACTCTGAACTGGGAAGGTAACTGGGATCAAGCAATTAAAATTAGATAATTCTGTGTTTTGATAATTCTGTGTTTTGCCTCACACATTTCTCCAGAAATTTCTTGCAAAATTAGAAGTGGTATGTTTAGAAGAGGTACCAAAATCAGCTTTCTAAAGTTCTTTTTCCTGTTACGTTTCAGCTTTATTGCTTTGTAAGGCAGGGGTAACAGCTGCTACACTCCTGGGACATTTGGATGTTAATGTAATACTTGCTAAGATCTGCATGTTGTTGCAGCAATGGTAGAATATTTTTTCTAAGTTTCTTTTAGTAGTTAGCAGACGTTAAAGCATCAGTGCCTGAAATTGAGTACAGTCATCACTTTCCTGACTCCATGTTACACAGTGACACAAACTAAGAATGATTACTAATAGAGGCAGAAAAGTGCTGGAAAGGAGAGGCAGGATAATAAGATTCTACTGAGATAAGTAGGTTTGCAATCAGATATTTGCTGAATATTAAAGCTGTTGCAATATTTCTGGAAAAAAGCCCACTGAATAAGGTCATGTGGTATCCTATTCCATTTGCTTGCTGTTAATGTATTGCTCAAAGTAAAATGTCTGGACTTTTCCCAGAACATGGTCTAAAACATTTGGCTCCATAGATATAAAAGGGCTACTACTGAAGTCTTTCCCTGCTTTTCTGGCATATTCACTATTTTTCAATTCAGTACAGCAACAAATAAGACCTTTTTGCAGGCTATTGGTATTTTGAAACACAGACAAATGTGAAAGGTGTCAAAATGTCTGCATTTTCACTGCAGTACAGTGGGGGGTTTTAATTTATTGCTATTTTTAATTTTAACAAAAATGTATAAATTGTAAGTATTACAGTTTTATTACTAAAAACTTGGAGTTTAGTTGCATAGACATACAAACTCTCATAGCTTTCCTTAATTGTCCTGAATTTCTGTGGGCATTTTGGAAATTTTCATTGAAATCTCTGTCATTTGACTGATTTTGGTAGCTCTGAAGTGTTTTGCTTTGGCACTGAATGTCTGCATTGTGATGCACTGTGATGGGAGAAATCATTGCTAGGCGACCCTCAAGAATCTTTGTTAAGTCATGGGGAACTGAAGAGGTGCCTGAGGACCGGAGGAGAGCAAATTTCATTCCAGTCTTCAAAAAGGGCAAGAAGGAGGGTCCCAGTAGATACAGATTGGTCAGGTTCACCTCCATCCCTGGCGAGGTGGTGGAGCAACTTATCCTTGGTGTCATCTCTAGGCACATCAAGGATAATCAGGTCATTAGAGGAATTCATCATGGATTAGCTGAGGGCAAGTCATGCTTGACCAACCTGATAGCCCTCTATGAACATATAATGAAATGGGTAGATGATAGTAAAGTAGTGGATGTGGTCTGTCTTGACTTGAGTGAAGCATTTGATTCTGTCTCTGTAGCATCCTCACAGCTAAACTGAGGAAATGTAGTCTGGATGATCAGGTAGTGAGATGGACTGTCAACTGGTTGAAGGAAAGAAGCCAGAGAGTCGTGGCCAATGAGGCAAAGTCTAGGTGGAGGATTATGTCTATTGGTGTACCTCAGGGATCTTTACTTGGATTAGTACTGTTCATCAGTTACTTAGATGAGAGACTAGGGTGCACTATCACCAAGTTTGTTGATGACATGAAACTGGAAGAAGTGGCTGATGTGCCAGAAGGCTGTGGTGCCATCCAGTGAGAACAGGACAGGCTGGAGAGTTGGGTGGGGAGAAATGCATTGAAATAAAGCAAAGGCAAGTGTGGGCAATGTATTCTTTTCTTTTTATAAGTTAAGGGAAACCTGAAATACACTTTAAATTTAATAAGTTTATCTAGGAAAAATGCTGTAAACTTTATCACAGGATTTTTTTTCTGTTATTGTAAAACCTTTAAATGAGAAGAACTATGAGCTCAGCACGTAGTAATTACAGAAACGTCACCACGTAGTTCACATATTTGAAAAGAATACTGTAGAAAATAAGCAAAATAAATTTACGCGTTATTTTGTATTGTGAATTAATAGGCAAACATTGCAAAAACTTGATAGCATATTGGTTTTCCATTATAGGATAAAGCTTTGCTTGCAATTGAAACACAAAGGCAGCAGGTAGTAATGACTGTAAAACATTTTTGAGATAAGTAACAGAAGAGGGAGAAATAATCTGTCTCACTTTGTACTTACGTAAGTAAGACTGTGATACAAAGCTTTTATTTGTCTGATCTTAAGAACATGGTTGGGAAAACGTTTGGTTATTTTGGCTAGTTTTGTGTATGTGTGTAATTAAATTTACAGTATGCCAGTAAGCCATCCTTTTTCAAGCAATTTCTTCTGCTATCTCATGTAAAATGAGACTGCAACTTCCTTCAATTCATCAACATTTAGTTCTTGAATTTCCTCCACAAATAATCTTAAGTCTCTAGATTGTCCAGAAGCCATTGGTTGGATATATTTCATATTTAAAAATCCAGATGTGGCACAGTTTATATTTTTTAACCAGTGAAAGTGGCTTTCTAGCGTAAGTACTTATAAATTCAAAGTTCATTAATATTCTTCAATATTTGTTTCAGATCAGCTGTAGAGGTTAGTAAATTAGTTTGCCAAAATATTTGTGGAAGTTTGAAGGTTTCTCAAATAAACTGAAATTAAATACATCTTTTTTTCTCAGAAATATTTCCTGAAAATATTTTTAGGTATTTTTTCACATTACATACGTACAAAATCCACAGATCTGCACACAGACATGTAATCCAAGAAAAAAAATAGGCAAGTAACACCCACCGTAAGTATCCTAATCTTGTACCACAACAGTGAATAATGTTTTTACATTAGTAGATTGCCTGTCTGTATACTTCACTTATGAAGACAGGTGACCTCACAGAGTAGTCATAGAATATCTGAACTCTTTCTATGATCTGCCACTGTGGAAGATGAGGTTGCTTTGTGACTTTGAGGAAATGAGTCAGAAAATTTCTCTACTAGACCTTAGTTTTGGGCTGATAATATTTTGTTTAACCGTACAGCTGGTTGCTTATTTTTCTCATTATGACTGAAGGAGCAATACCAGACAATTTCTGACACCAGTAGTTATTGCAGAGTTGCTGGGTTTACAGCAGAGCACAATAAATCATTTAAAACTCTTTTTCTCTTATCTTAATGCAAATACTTGGTGCTCATTTTAAGAACAGATGAAATAGCTAATAGTATGAAAGGAATATGGTCATGCTTCAAATCTTGTTTGTTTCCCTATTAGAAATTGCTCAGTGCTCAAATTCGTATTTTAGTCATTTGCAGTTTATGGTGAATTTTGCAGAGGTATCTATGTTGCTTTATAGTCTCATACTATTTGATTGGGAGACTGGGCTTCTGCTTTCCAGGAGTATAGCTACACGGTTCTCATTGAACTTAACGAGACAGTGTGCATATTCATGCCTGCAAGTATTTAGAAAATATTCTGATAGACACACTTGCCTGAAATTTCTGAGAAAACTTTCCATGGCTAAATTTGTACAGGAATTTTGTGGATTTGACTATGTTGCTTTCAGCCTCACTAGTTATGAAGCCACTGATGAGAATGTTTCACAAGTCTTGTGAAACATGAAATGCATCTTGAATGTCTCAGGATTATGACTGCCAGTGTTCTCTTTTGTTTACCAGTATTAATTTTAAACTGACTTTTTGGTGCAGAGATACAGCCTCAGATGCAAAGTGCTTTGATAGTGCTGAAAATTGAAGTTGACATTTATTGTCACCAAAAAAATGCTTCTAACTACAATGAATATACAGATTAGAAGTAGATTTACATTGCCATTAAGGCTGTAAGGCCTGAATTTGAGATTGGAAAGCAGGTGCTCTAATAGTCCTAGCCCCAGAGTCTCTAAAAACCTTCTTTGAAAAATGTGACTGGTGTTGTTACAGATGGTTTGTAACTAATTTCTGATACTTGCCTATTCCTGAGAACATTTTTCTGATAACTTTATTATGAGACTGAAATTATCGTTAAAAAAAATCAACAAATTGTTTGACTTCCCTTTGAATAAAAGGAACAGGCATTAAATTTTATGCAAAAAATTTCCCTTGGGTAGTTTATTAGCTGGAACCAAGTGTCGGAAGCTATGTGAGGCATCATTTAACACCTCTGCCTGTGAATTTATGTGGGTGAGCTACAGGACCTGGCTTACTCTTCTAAAGACCTAAGCCCATGACATGACAGTCTTGTGGGTTCCCAAGGACATGGTAAATGGGAAATGAGGGCGCAATAAGCGAGAAAAGCCACACTGTGCAAGACTGGACTATTGGAAGTATAGAAGATACTTGGTGCTTGTATGTAGTAGGTGAAACAAATCCATGAGTAAGTAAAATGTCTGCTCTGTGTGGACATCCTCTGAGCATTGGGGTAACATTATCCATCACATAGTTGTATTGAATGTTTTTTTTCTTCTTCATCTGAAAACTGGTTTTGAGTTGTGTTTAGCTGCTGAGGCAGTTTATTTCCAGAGAACTTGCTGACAGCTCTGCATGTGTTTAGATGTTGTTTCCTATTTAAATGCTTCCCAATGAAGATGACCTTGAGTTTTGAACTTCCAATAAAGAAAGGATATTTGAGCTGGTGCACTGGGTGTATAGCTATTTCTTAGCTATTCCTGTTTTCAGAAAAGTACTGTTCTTTAGGGTGCTCTGTTTGGTTCCATGCTATCAAATCTAATTTTGTAATTCTGTACATCTACTTAAAGAATCATAGAATAGTTTGGGTTGGAAAGGACCTTAAAGATCATAGAGTTCCAACCCCCCTGCCATAGGCAGGGACACCTCCCACTAGACCAGGCTGCCCAGTGCCCTGTCCAGCCTAGTCTTGAACACCTCCAGAGAGGGGGCATCCACAACCTCTCTGGGCAACCTGTTCCAGTATTTCACCACCCTCACTGTAAAGAATTTCTTTCTTATGTCTAGTCTAAATC
>VZTY01009338.1:0-64583 GCA_013400935.1 Turnix velox | reverse complement strand
TCTCCAGTCAGTGGGAACTTCACCAGTCTGCCATGACCTTTCAAATATGATGGATGGGCAATTTAGTTTTCTCTGGCTCTGGTTGAGCACTGAGTTTTGTCCTTCAAAAATATTGTAAATGTCTTAAAAAAATATAGTGTAGAATACAAACTCTCCTGTATGCACAGATGGCGTGCAACGCATATTAAAATTTCACAAAAAAGTTTATATTCTGCCTCTAATGTGGAGATATTTACATATATAACCCTAGGATTAAAAGTTTTTGTACCCACATAAAATAGCTACTTTAAAATGCAGAACATGACCGTTTTCCAAGATGAAGACTATAATATTAAATATTTGCAATACTGAATTTATTCTTTTAATTCTCTGTGTGTGCCAATGTTTTAGAAGGAGCCACACTAAAAGACTTGCCAATTTCCAGTTCGATACATTAAGTTATTCCATTCCTGTTTGGTATAACCAGAGCTTCCCTATTCTTACTTGCAAGGAAAATATATAGAATAATTAAAATGATCTTGTGTAATTCTCTCTGGCCTTATTACTCAGTGGGACTATACTGATTTTGTCATTCGAATGTATATTTCATAACTGAAATGGTACTAAATATGTGACTCCTGATGCTTAATTATTTGTCTCAATTCCTTACAATTTGGTGTTCCTGTACAAGTAGACCTTGAGTGTAAAAGGTCCAGGATAATCCTGCAGTAGGAAGAGGTGACATCTAGGAGAAGAATTGTGACAACCTGACAGTATATGGGCAGCTAAAGCCTCCAGGAAGAGTAAAATGCAAAGTAGAGAGTGAAGATTAATAGCAAACTCTGTATGATAAGGCTAGTTAGAAAAGTGAAGTTGCTGAAAGAGGAAAAGATAACAGAACAACAACTAAGTAAGTGTTGGAAGGAGGAGAAGCATTAAGAATCCTTTTGTAAACAAGCAGCTAAACATTGAATTTCATTACAGCAAGGCCATATGAGAAGCTTCAGTGCCTCTGTAACCTCCTGTATACAGACGAATTCTTATCTTTGCTAACTGATAGTATTTTGTATAGTATTGATAGCAAGAAAACATGTTTCATGATGAATTTCTTAATTTCATACCAATTAATGAAACTACAGAAAGTTTGTGAAATACAGCAGAAGTCTATTTTGCCATGGTAACCCAGGAGTTTTCTGTGAGGTCTGTGCTTGGGTTTGCATAGCTGTACTCAAAAGCTTGTGCAAATTTTCAGACTGATTTTAAATTAAAATCCTGATGTCTGTGCAGTGCTTTTGTATCCAGATAGCACTTCCAGCACTAACGAAAGAGTCTTGCTACAAGGGAGCCTTGAATAACTTGGTAAAAAGGCAAGATGGCTGATTCACACCAGTGATCTTCAATAACACCTAGATTAGGTGGCAGTAAAGAAAGGGAAAGAATTAGATTTGGCTAATAACTTTCATTTGAAAAATAACTTAAATGTTTCCCAATATCAAAAGGAAAATTATAAACTTCCCTATTGTGTATGCTGATGGCAAACCAAATAGAAGTGATTTCTCATTTAACAGATTGCATGGACGTTCTTATACATAGGTACGAGTATCTTATTCCTTTCTAGATGTCTAACATTTTTATGTTTATAAGCTGTTGCACAAACTTTATATTTCGAATGCACAGCTAATAAAGCATAGCTACTTAAATCTCTCACGTTTACCTAGAAAAGGATGAGCCGTTGAACTTTGTCTGGGTTTATAAATCCAGATCCTAGAACTCTCCTGTGCTTTCCTCATGCTCAAGCACAGATGTGTGTTTGTATCACAGAGTCTGCTGTACAGAAATAATACTTCCACATGGCACAGCAATAAAATGCATCACAGGAACTTACAGTAGTAATTATTTTGAGCCATGTTTTAAATGAAGTGTTTGTGTTGTCACATTCTTTTTCTTCTGCTGGGATGGAGGTTGTATGTTTGATAGAGTCTGAGACTCCACTTGGGAAAAATGTATTGAAAGGGTTTTGGCATATGTTTTCTCCACACATCATATGACCTCATATAAACTTAAGGGAATTTCCCAGTTATAGACTGATAGAAGAATGTAGAAAAGTAGTTGTAGCTGAGATGCTACTCATATTATTGTTGTAAATATTTGGATTATTTCAGCTAATGCATCTGCTGTTGTGAATGTCATATGGATGTTACCAGCTTACACTGAAATATGTGTTACAGCATGACAGGCAGGTACTAAATCACAAACCAGAAAATACTGATACTAAAACTTTTTTTTATAGCATCATAAAAAGAGCACATTACCAACTGAATCCCTTGGTTTGTTGGCATCATTGTTTCCTTTCTTCTGCATTGTCCTTTAGTGGATTTTTAACCTTTCTTTTTTGGAAAATAAGGTGGAAGGGACTGCAGGCATATACCATGACTTCTGTTTCATAGGAAGCTAGTTAGTAAATAGGACTCTTAGATATCAAGTGATATACATTTTTAAAAAGAAAAAGAAAGAAAGGAAATACAAAATAATGTTGAATAACTCGTGGATAAATAAATCTGAATTAAGAGGATATTACAGTGTTGCAGCAAACTATTTGTTTTGTATGGCATTAGGAACTTTGTAGTTGTGAAGTCAGTGGAACTAAAGCCCTCTCATAATAGCTCATGAAGGCTTTAAGAGTCAACCATTTAAAAAGCAAAACCTTAACGTGAATTAGATCAGACATGATGCTGAACCCTCTGCAGGGTGCTGGTACACACAATGTCTATATTGTGATAAGCCTGACTCATAGAGAGTGTCTTACATAAAGCATATTATATAAAGTAGCTCTTCACCCTCCAGCATACTTTCAGGACTCCAGAAAGTTCTACAAACCTCCCAAAGTCTGAATGTGTTGCTGTATTTAAGTCTGCCTGCTCTTGTAAGCAACCGCCACTGTTATAATTTAAAAGTAAATATTAACTGATTGAACACCCATGTGTAATTGTAGAGGCAGTCAATAAGGAAAGAGGAGCATGCCTATTGGTAAACAGCAGAAATTTTGCTGTACTTCTAGTACCTGCACAGAGCGTATAAGAATTTAGCCTATGCATGAATATTGCTGCAGTGCACTTTCTGAAATGGAAAGAATTCTTCCTGTATATGTTAGAATGAAACAATCTTTCTGTATATTATCACAGAATCATAGAATCATATAGAATCACAGAATATCAGGGATTGGAAGGGACCTAAAGAGATCATTTAGTCAAATCCCCCTGCTGGAGGAAGAAACCTAGATGAGGTCACACAGGAACACATCCAGGCAGGTTTTGAATGTCTCCAGAGAAGGAGATTCCACAGCACCCTCTTCCATTGTTCCATCACCCTCACTGTGAAAAAGTTTTTCTTCTATTTCTGTGGAAACTCCTGTGTTCCAGCTTGCACTCATCACCACGAGTCCTTTCGTTGGAGGTCACAGAGAAGAGCCTGGCTCCATCCTCCTGACACTTCCCCTTTACATTTTCGTAAACATTAGTGAATGTTTCCTCTTCTCCAAGCTAAAGAGACCCAACTCTCTCAGCAGTTTCTCATAAAGGAGATGCTCCAATCCCTTCATCACCTTCATGGCTCTGCACTGGACTCTCTCAAGCAGTTCCCTGTCCTTCTTCAACTTAGGGTCCCAGTACTGGACATGATACTCCAGGTGTGGCCTCACCAGGGCAGAGTAGAGGTGGATGAGAACCTCTCTCAACCTACTGACTATGCCCCTTCTGATACACCCCAAGATGCCATTGGCCTCTTGGTCACAAGGGCACATTGGTGGCTCATGGTCATCCTGAGGTTCCCTGAGGTTCCTTTCTCCTACACTACTCTCTTAACAGGTGGATCCCCAACTTATACTGATCCAAGGGGTTGTTCTTGCCCATATGTAAGACCCTACACTTACTTACCCATGATATATTTCATTGACTTTCTCCTTGTGAACACTTCAGCCTGTCCAGGTCCTGCTAGATGGCAGCACAGCCTTCTGATGTGTCAGCCACTCCTCCCAGCTTTTTGTCATCAGCGTACTTGCTCGCAGGGCACTCTAGTCCCTCATCTAGTCATTGATGAATATAAGGAACAGTACTGGTCCCAGTACTGAACCTTGAGAGACTCCACTAGGGACCAGCTTCCAGCTAGACTCTGTCCCATTGACCATAACTCTCTGGCTTCTTTCCTTCAGCCACCTGACAGTCCACCTCACTATCCAGTCATCTAGACCACATTTCCTCAGTTTTGCTTCGAGGACGCTGTGGAAGATAGCATTAAATGCTTTACTGAAATCAAGATAGACCACATCCACTGCTTTACCATTATCTACCTGCTTGGTTGTGTGTTCATAGAAGGTTATCAAGTTGGTCAAGTATGACTTCCCCTTGGTGAGTCGACTGCTTATCCTTGATGTGCCTAGAGACAGCACCAAGGCTCGATCACCTTTCCAGGGATGGAGGTGAGGCTGACTTTTCTATAGTAAGCCAGGTCCTCCTTCTTACGCTTTTTGAAGACTGGAGTGACATAAGCTTTCCTCCAGTCCTCAGGCACCTCTTCAGTTCCCTGTGACTTACCTAGGATAATAGAGAGTGGCCTAGCAATGACTTCCAACAGCCCCTTCAGCACCCTTAGGTGCATCCCATCAGAACCCATGGATTTGTGAACATCCAGATTGCTTAATTGGTCTCTAATCCAATACTTCTCATCCAAATTACACTCCTTTATCCTGACATCCTTACTCTGCCTTCTTTGTATCTTCTGTCACCAGTTCACCCACCTCGTTCTTCAGTGGGCCCACATTGCCTCTAGTGCAAGTTTTTCTTGCAGTCTCCTTAAAGAAGTTTTAATAGTTATTTTATTTTTTTTTTAATTATGAATACACTGAAATATGCAATAGGCATTTTGTTTTAGCCTACAAGCTCATCTCATTCTATTCAGCTTTGCTTACAGTTCACAGGCTCTCACCTGATTAATCACAAGGCGATGACAGTCCTAAGTGGTGAATCTAGTGATACATATTAATATTTATGGTTTTGCTATATTGTACTCTTGCTTTTGCTGCACTGGAAAAGAGCAGTGCTGTCTATCAGCATGAGCTAACACCTCTTTAAAGCTGTAAACTGACAAGTAGTGCACTGGTATGTGTACTAATTATTGTACCAAGCTGATGACAACTAATCAAACTGAACTGCCTGGCAGCCTGCCTGTACAGTGGTTGGAACTGTTTGCTTTCACTACCTGCTCTGTGGTTTTAGAAATTCTCTTTTTCACAAGCACCTGCTGAATATAACATCTTTCTTGAATGCAGATTGGTTTACTAATCTTAAAGGAAAACCAAAGCAATGTAAGGTCAGCTTGAGACCTTCCAGCCTCCAGGTATTCTTTACTGCAAACAAATTTTCACTAGAGCATACTAGATTATTTCAAAATCAGGGCAAGCATCCAGGTATACATAGATTTATTACTTTCAATATGACAGTGCACTTTGATATAACATTTTGATATACTAGTAGTTTGCCTGCTGGCCGGTGCCACTCCTGACAGCATTTTGAAGATAATTTTTTTCAAATTTGCATGAAGTTGTGACTTATTTTAAATTAAGAAGTTTCCTGTTTGAATTTTTAAAATAAGTTTGAATTTTAGAGAATGGTCTAATAACCTTGTCTACTGTAAAATTTACTGTTAGAAATTACAAGCTTTTCTAATTAAAAACTGTGACACCATTTGACCTTTGAAAGCAGCAATATTTTTCAGTCTGAGGTTCACCCTCTGCCCTCATATATTTGTGAGTTAAAATGGCTGTGAGTTGTGAATGTAGATGGAACCACTTATGTGGAATATTTGTATTGAAGATATTCTGCCTTGAGAATATTGACTGAGATGATGTTTGAGCTCATGAGCTCGGAGATTTTTAGCAGTTAACGAACTTTTATAAAGCTAGCAATGCATGAAGTTCCCTGGTCTTTTTTAACTGAGCAGACATGCCTACCTGAAAATAAACTGAACTAGTGTTCTGAAGCAAGATTCCAAGATGCATTCTCCATCAAGGCTACCTTTCCTTAAGCAGCTCTCTCAATCCGTAGTCAAGCCCTTAAAAAATATTTTTACTCCAGTAGATAATGATACCAAAAATAGAGAAACTTTCTAAGACAGAGCTATGTATTAGAAAGCAGGCATTCTTTATTGCAGCATTGGGTGCATGGAGGAGAGTTTCCTCAAATTGTGCACACCTCATGTTATGCTCTCTCCAATATACCTATTGGAATTTGTGTATTACAGATTCATTGTTTCTAGAAAATATTGATACTATTCTTTACAATTCTGGGAAATCATTATGATGCGTATCCTTCCATTCAAGCATGCATAGTTAAATGTGGTGTGGTTGTCAATAGTTTCTGGTGGTTTCTTCTTGAATCCACTCCTCTTCCTCCCTTGCGGTCATATTTAACCCCTGGTACTCTGTCCTCAAAAAATTGCTTTGCCATGTGTCTTTTTAGCAGTTACTTACAAGTGTCTTGTCAGTTGTCTAACAGGATGTCCCTCTCACAGACCAGCTGCATTGTTTTTTGCTCTACAGGTACACTCATTCTGCCTGAATTTCATGGCCTGCTGTTTGGGTTGTTGTAATATTGACATGACAAAAGTTGAGCTAACAAAAATGCTACTTGATTTTACAGACTAAAATGTCTTACTGTGCAATTTGGACATGTATTTAATTAAATAAAACATACCTGAATTAAAACATACTGTCATGGATAAAACTAGTTGGAGAAGTACTCAAAGACTCAAACAGTATTTACATAGCAGTTACATTTCTCAGCTATAAAGGTGGTCAGCAGCAGTGTTATGGGATTCCTCTTGTGATGGGTTACCAGAAATATTCGTAATATAAATCCAGTTTCCAGAACTAAAAGGATGGATAGGGTGATCCAATCCTTTTGCTTCAGCTCCCAGGATAACTTTGGCTTTATACAGAGAACATGGTTTCACCTGTATTCTCAATAATGCAATTGGAAGACCTGCATTTTCTCCACTTAGCCTATGGCCTATATGGGATATATAATTGCTAGTCTATCCCAAACAGCTTACTGACCTACTGCACAAATTGTGCACAAAAATTGAGTACCTGTATCTGATTAAGTATCACCTGGTACTTTGAATTTGGAAATGATCTCATTCAACAAGGCCTTGTCTCACTGTGCTTTGATCTTTTTCAACAACAGGGCAAGATTCTCAGACGGCTAGATAAAGTGTCCCTAAGTTCATTGGAGACTCACTTTATTTCAGTGCAGATGTTCTACTTGCAAACATGTGATGTATTTGTTTCCCAGCACCTGATGTCTCAGTCACTTTAGTGTATTTAAAATCCTCCTCACTGATCTTCCATTGCTTTCCCACATTTATGCTCAAGAGACTGCTGCTGCTGAGATTAACGAAGGTGGGGATGTTCATCTAGGCTATAGTATAACACAAAGTAATGTAGCTCTACAATAATACTTTGTTTCAGTTGTCCCATTACTCCTGTTAGAGAATAAAACTATTCATATCTGTTGAGGCAACACATGCTTTCAAAGTCAAAGCAGCATTTCTGGTATTGAGGGAGGAAACAGTCCACTGTGAGTTGATATTGTAGTATTTCTTGGCATACAGCTGTTACCTACACAGAAAAGATAGCAATGAGAGGTATTAATGTCAAAATCACTTAGCGTAGTATCATCCTGTAATACAGCTGCTTGTATTGATGTGCCACCGAAACAAGTTGTCTAGAGATTTGCAGTTGTTAATCTTTCCTTAATATAAAAAGCCGACAAGTTTGTTACAGTAGAGGTCAGCCAAATCCATGTATTTACTTGGTGATTTTGTAGAGGTGTATCCAGGGTGTATGCTTTGGAAGCTTTTTGAACTTCTATTGACAATTCTATTCAATTGACATTGAATTTATGACACCAGTGATTCCATTTCCATGCTGTCTCCTCTGGACAGTAAGTTCTCTGGCCTCATTTGTCCTGAAAGGGAAAAGGCTCTGGCCATCCTGTAAGGGTATTTATTAGTACCAGAAGTTCTGGTGTCCCCTGTTTCTTGGGAATTCAGAAAAATCTGTTTGCCACTGTTTCTCAGATACTTTATTTGCTTTCCCAGTAATTCACAGTTGTACTTCATTATCGGTATTAAGATTATTTTTCAAGCAAATCTCACATTTTTCTCAAGCTCCTGATATCTGTTATCTGGAATTAAAGCAAATAGCCTCTCCTTTGCTCTTTCTGCTGCTCTCTTGGCCTCCTCATCAGCCAGTCTCTGGATCTTTAAGTGCCTCCTACAATGTATAATGTCAACTTTAGTTGGTAATTGCATCACCTTTAGTAAGCAGCATATATGCTTGGTCTTCCCTGGACTGTAAGCAGTCCTCATTCCTTTCAAATTGCACGATGAGCATGCACTATGTTGAAAGCATATTTTGAGTCTGTGGATATATTGATTCTTTTCCCTTTGGCTAATTCCGGGGCTTTGGTCCTTCTGCACCCACGCTGGTGGGTAATGGTTGTAACCTCTTCTGTGGTGGTCACCATGTATCCATTCTTACGTATCCCTTGCTGAATGAAGCTGCTCCCATCAATGAACTAGGAAGCTTTTGCATCCTCCAAAGGCTCCTCTTTCAAATAAGATTTAATGTTTCCAAGGTTTCCAGGCAGACCTGAGTCACAGATTCTGCCATAGCACCACTGATAGAAGAAGCTGAGTTGATAACATTAGTTACTTCAATAGTGTTATCATCAGATTCAACAAGTGTAGCTTGGTAATTCCGAAACCTAGATGGTGAGAGCCAGCAGCTGTCTTTCAGCTCCAGAACTGTGAATACATGGAGACCAGAGCTGTGACCTTCTGGCCTAGGATAAAATTTGAGACTTCTTTGTTGCCACAGACAGAGTAACCTTTGCTTACTTCTAGTTGTTTAGAGAAGTAGGCCGCAGCCCTTTTACTAGTCCCTAGTAGCTGAGCAAGGATTTGGCCACATCTGGGAGGACCAATACTGGAACCCTCATGAGTTCTTTCTTCAAAGTCTGAAAGGCATGTAGTGTTCTGCAGAAAAACAATTACATTTGGCTGGTTTTCAATAGTTGCTGTAGTGTTCTGGACAGTGCACTATAGTTACATGTCAATATCTGGCACCAGGCTGTCATGCGCAGAAAGATTCACAATTCTTTTACTGCTTGGATAAATGGTGTTCTGCAAATTGCCTCTTTCCAGTGTCCTACTGAGAGTTGATATCCTAAGTAGGTCACTTGTACGATCTGACCTTTCTGTTGAGAGCTTTAATAATGGTCCAAGAAAATTCAACACACTTACAGTCCATTGAATACAGTCAGACTTAGACTCTGTTTCTATCAGCAGATAGAAGGGTTCCACTGTCAGATGGGGACTGGCACTTTTCAAAGTCCTGTGCCAGCTGGTTTTCAAATATTGTTGCATGTTTCTTGAAACGTTGAGTTAACATTGTCCATGTGAATGTTGTCTTCTTACCTGTGGTAGGGCTCTCCTTTTCAAATGCAAATAATTTTTGGTTCTCTGTGGCTAGGGGCAGACATAGGAAGGCATCTTTTAAATCCATCCCTATTTAATTTAAATCCTATTTAACACACCCTGCTGGTGCAGGGCTATCACTGTTGCCACAACTACTGCTGTGCCTGCTTTGAATTTTTTTACTTCATCCCTATCCCAAAAAATCCTTCTCATTTCTTTTATTGCCTTTTCAAAATTCCTTTTATCTAGCTTCTTCGACTTCTGAAGTTTCCTCTTCTTACCAGAACACGACTACCCCAAATGCAGAGAGACTAACTGCTCTCAACCTAGATCTGATGAGGAGTATGGTATATTTTCTCATAGCTCCCCTTATCTGATCTAGCAACTCAGTGGAAGTCTCCTGGTGTCCCAGTTTTACTGCATACAGTGATGACCAATTTACTGACTTAGGGACAGCATTTTCGTCCTGAAACTTAGTCCCCTCTCTGTATCTTCTTAACAGCTCATAGTGCTGCTCTACTGTTCAGAATCCAATGAGAGTTAATGAGGGGTGCATTCACATTTACATTCTCTGTAATTTTTCCATCTGAAATTTGAGCCTGTACATGAGTTTGAGCTGTATTTGTTACCAGCTGGTTTTCAGTTTCAGTTCTCTCAATATCTAGGCAATAATATCCTTGGTTTTCAACTACTAATTCAGATCTTTTCGGTATCTGAACTGGGTTGTCCCAGTAGCCTTTAGCTACTGCTTTCCAGATCTCTACTTCTGTGGCCGAGAAAGGTACTTCTATTCTGGCAGGTTCCTCTGGTCCAGTTGTCTCTCGTGGAAGAGGTACTATTTCTGGTGCCTCCTGCATTTTACTGTTGGTCCAGGAAATTATAGGAGAAAAGGATTTTTCAGCTTCCCTTTCATTATCACCACTGGTCTTCTGTTTGATTTGGTCTCAGAGAAGTTCAGAAGGCAGGGGTGGTAGCTAATTAAAGTAGTTGCTGAATTCTTCCCAGTTTTCTTCCTGAGACAATGCAATCTTAGAACACCTTTGCCTGATACTGCATGTGGAAAAACACTTTCTGTTTCTTCTCCGAAGCCAAAACCAGTGAGTCTGAGGGGGCTGCATTAATGCCACACCCTCTCTGTCACTCTGGGTGATTCTGCAAAGAAAAAAAAAAAGCCAACATCATATAACATTTCATACCATTTTTCTCCCTTCTTAGAAATAACATGAACTGGAGGAGAGTATCATACTCCAAAAATCCATTGAAGGGGCACTTCTTATGATCATCTAACTTATAGAAAGGCCACCACTAGTTACAATATTTAATCAGAGTTTTCTTATAGTATTTCCTCCCAAAAGACAGCCTAACTCATTCTAATGAGCCAGAACATATCCTAGGGGACTTCTCTTTAAAATTCCCCTATTGTCCTGTCCACCCATATTCAAATTAACACAAATTAACACAAATCACAAGTATGAATAACCAACTCTGCTCTCCCTGCACTCTGCTCCCAGTTGCTGCTGCTCTGCCAAGCACATGTGGGTGCTATGGTGCACAGAGAGGGAGAAGGGGGTGGAATTAGCACAGATACTGTACACTCTTTCAAAGCCCAAATCAGACCACTGTACACCAGATTACAGATTACTAAAGCAGACTTGTGTTTAGGCTCTAGCTTTGCATACACAGCCATGCCCAGGGCATATACTTACAGCTTATGGGTCTTTTACCCAGACAGTTGGTCCCAACGTGCCAGATACAGAATACCAGAAATTAAAGACCTGCAGATGTATGGTCTGTGTCTGCTCCTGCAGTGAGCCAAATGAGGTGAGCAGTCCCTCTGGAGAGAAGTCTGGGCGCACCCCAGGGAGTCCTGTTCCCAGCAGATGATGCAGCTGAGCAGAGGTCCTTTCATCCCTGTATGAGCTGCTTATTTGTAATGGACTTTTGTAATCATAGTCAGAATTTCTAGAACTTGGTCTCAAAGATTCTTAAGAGGGAGTGTGGGTTAGTGCAGTAGGTTGGACAGGAGGGAGGTGTAGAAGAAGGTGGGGGAGGCATCTTTTAATAATTAATGGCATCTTTGACTGGTACTCCAGGCAGAACGACATCTCTTCAGAGCTCTCTCCTTATCTTTGTCTCATCCCCTGCTAACCTTTTCAAGTGCTGACACCAAAGGATCACTAGGTGACAGATAAATTCCACATTTCTTTTGCCATTCTGGATGCTAGTGCAAAGGCATTAAAATTTCAGCATATGCTTCTTCTCCCATTTATCTTCACATCTTAAAAACCAAGATACAAAACAGTACTGTAATTTAAGGAGCTACTGAAAGTCCATTTTGCACCATCACCCAGCTTATATAACAGCCACCATTAGCTGCAATACTTAATTAAATCTTTTTTTGCTACCCCACCCAGGGGTCCTGCTATTTCTTTCCATTGTGTTAGGGTGCAGCCTAATGGTGACTTTTTCAAAACCCATGCCCCCATGGAAGACCCTGCTCCTATTGTTAGAGACAATGAACAACCAACAGTAATTGTAATAAAATAACAAAAGCAATAAGAATGATCGATACAAAAGTCCTAGAGTAAACCAAACAGGGACTCTAACCCTTTTTACCGAGCCCAAGACTTGAACTCAGGCTTCTGCTCAAGACAACAAGAGAAAAAGACAATAGCGAACACACATCAATAATAATCAAAGCACGATTCTAACTCCTCTCTCAAAGAGGGACTCTTCTACCAAGCAGGGACTCTAACCCTGTTATCAAACCCAGGCCCACATCTTGAACTCCATTCAGCAGGGCTTTTGCCTCCATTTTGTCGTATTACTAAACCAAAGTATCCCAAAAGAATACTTTAATTAAAGTGTATGGCTCTTACCTTTGTCAGTTAGGCATCAGGTTCCCTCCAGCCAGCTGGATTCCATGACCATGCAGATCCCATCTGCATCACCAAACTGATATCAAAAATCAGCCATAAAGAAACTTTCTTAGAAAGAGGTCATTCTTTATTACAGGATTGGGTGCACAAAAGAGAGTTTCTTCAAATAGCACACACCTCATGTTTCACTCTCTCCAGTATACATACTGGTGTTTTAAATATTCACAGTTTCTGGAAAATAATTATAATATTCATTACAATTCTGGGAAATTACTATAATAAGTATCCTCCGGGCATGTGTAACAAAATGTGGGGGGGTTTACAACATTCTGTGGTGGTCTCTTACTGCATCCAATCCTCTTCTTCACGGCATCCACACTATCCTCGCTTTGCCGTGTGAATTGTCAGCAGTAGAGCAAGATGTCCCTCACTCAGACCAGCTACATCAGGTTTTTTCTACGAATGCTGTCATTTTTCCTGACTATCATGGCCTGCTGTTTGGGTTGTTGTAACATTGGCATGATAAAAGCTTAGCTGACAGAAACCCTACTTGATTCTATAAACTAAAAAGTATCAATAATAATGCATCTGTTCTTGTTATTTTGTTCAACTGTTACAGAAGGTTCACATTTGGTTATTTATTACTAACATCCAATAAGTGATAGGTTCAGAGAAAATCTTCCATCAGATACTGCAGAAGCATACTTGAAAGCATCTGCAGTTTTTGTGTGTGTGTGTGCATACAAATATATACACACATATATAATATACATTCATGCATGTTTGTAAACATGCAGAGAAAGGCACACATGTAAATAGCCACATTTTCTCAGGCCATTTTCTACCACTTTTGCTTACTGATTTAAAATTCCTTATTGTTTCACTCTAGAATATTAAAATCAAAATATTGAAAGGTTTTGATTAATCAGAAATACTTTATATCTGGTCATTGTGTGATTTGTTAAGCTGTCTGATCACACATGTGCAATGCTAGGGAAATGCTATTTTTTGCTAAACCTGTCATTGCATATTGATCCAATACTCTCTGGTTAACTGTGACTGCATGTCAGTTGTAAAATGCAGGAGAAGTAAACTTGTGTGACAGCTATTTTACATGTAAAGTATAGAGTTTAGTTCTGTATGAATGTAATGAAAATACTGTACCAACACCAGTTAAGTAATTTTGCCTTCCCTAATATATTTATTTCCTGCCTCCTTGTTTCCTCACTATACTTCAGTACGCAAAAAGATTATGCCTGCACTGTCTATGGGATTTGCTCTTGATGAATCCAGTCATTTCAGCTTTCACAAAGAGCAAACCTGTCTAAAACCATAGTGGATTTGTAAAGTGTTTACTAAGCTTTAAAATCCAGCATAACAGGCATGATTAAATAGACACTAATGACAGACAGGCAGATGTGTAACAAAACACTACATATAACAAGAGCCATTCCACAAGTTTACTCTTTGTTGCTTGTTTCAGTATTTGCTGGAGTACTTTAAGACCTCTTTTTGATGTTTGAGTTGAGATTCTGACAATTTCTTATTAAAAAATCATCTTTTTACTTCCAGTGGAACACTAAATAGCATTGCCTCTGCAGATGATACAGTGCCCATAGCGCTGTTGCACTTCAGGTTTGAAAACACCACCGCACAAACAGGTCTACACCAACTGATAGTTGCATTGCTCATCAGCATCAGTCCAATGATGAGTGACCAGTCAGTTTCATTGTCGTCCACTTAAGGGACAAACCACCCAGAAAACCTATGGCTGATTTGGATACTGTGACTGCAGTAGGGTTTCTCTTCTAAAGACAAGCAAGAGGAGGCATCCCAGCTGTGTTGAATGAGCTTCTGCAACCTTAACACCATGTGGATAATGTAAGTGCTATGTTCCAGCTCATGCAAAAGTCAGAGTTAGCTCTGGAAATAATTGTCAAGGTGCTAGCCTTGATCGATAGAAACGAAAACTAATACAACTACTGTTATACTATGTCAGTGAAAAAAAATACATTCTGCTGCTGTTCCTTCCACAAGTGGTAAGGAATGCAGAATTGTAAAGCAGCCTTTAAGCAGTATAATTAAGTACACTTGACACGGTTGATACTATCTCCCTAGAGACTCCTGTTGTTTGAAAGAAATAACTGAGATTATGAAGCCCCACCAGAGACAGGAGACAGTAGGCACATTGCACAAGAAGGCATAGACATCATTGTCTAAAATCCTTGGAAATGTGCAGCTGTTGGCTTATATTTAGGCCAGCCTGTAGCTTCTCAGAAAAGCACAGAGATGGGCTGGGAAAAAAGCTTCTTTAAGTCCTGTGTGCCTCACATTTCACTTTTTCAGTTTTAGTACATTGTAACTCTAAATCTCTCTACATGTTAGATAATTCCAACTTTTATGCCTTTTTTGTTAAAGTTTCATAATGTGATATAACCAACTTTTACATCTAATCTACCCATGGTCAAGAGCTGTGACAAAGTACAGCGTGTTTGAGAAACTGGAATGAAGACAGAGCCTCTGGACCAATCACAGAGGGACAAGAGAAAGGAGAAACAAGCAAGAATAGGACGTTAACCCTGCAAGCACTCAGCACATTCTTCTTCATACTGTTCATCCCTTCTTCCACTGCCATGTATTTACATTTTTGACTAGCAATGAATGCTGTGATTCTTAAGTGGTCTCTCTGTCTCTAGGAAAGACATCACAGACTCTCAAGGGTAGGTTAGCAAGAAGGACTCTTCTTCCTGCAGATATCGTATGTTGGTATGTGGTAATGCCTGTAATTTTGTTGTTGGTAGAACTCTACACTGACTTGGCTTCTGAACAGGGGTACATTAGACAGTTGTGTGCTACTTCGAACACTGCATGGATGCTCTTCTTGCAGACATTGTATTGTGCTATACTATGGTACTGCAGTGAGTGGAGAAAAGTACAAAATGATGGCAGGACCACTGCGGCTACCCATAGGACCACATAGGCTGTAAGAGTAGGGTTTTTTTTCTCCATGGTTATTGCATCACAAAGTTTTTTGCAGCAGTAGTTATTGCATCAGGACATAACTGCTTTTTTCTTTCTGTTTTTTTAACAACAAAACTAGGATCAGAATTTGATTTGGCAGCCACTGAACCACCTTATATAGCAGCAGATGAATCTAGGCAAAGCACAGATCTATCACTGTATCTGACTGATCTCTCTGCTTATGCACAGTGACAAATTCTCACCTCTCTATATAGATCAGCTGTCTTGTAACTCAGTCATGCATAATTTGTGACAGCACATTGCAAGATTAGCAGTTTGGATCCCCAGAGTACAAGGTAAAACATGTTGAGTTTTTTACGTGAAAACAGCAGCCTTTTCCATTTCAGTACATTTTACCACCCTTAGCCCCTCGCATCATCCTTTCAAAAGAAAACATAGTGTTCTCTCTGTCTTCCAATAAATAGAAAAGCATTCAAAGCAAGGAAGTTAAGAAATCCTAATCTTTCAATATGAGTTTTCTGTACCATTTGTTTCTGTTTCTTCAATTCTTTCTCCTATGTTATATTTAAAATGTAAAGTTGAAAACCTCAGGCTTGAGGTGAAAATTCAGGTGTGGCAGTTGATATAGAGAGATGGTCATGTGAATAATAGTAGAGTTATGATAATTATTATCAACTCTCAGTGAAAACCTGACTTAGATTTAGAAGGTAGTGATACGGGTAAAGGATGTTTGAAAAGTAGCTTTGTATGTTGCATTACTTTTCTGTTGAATTTGAATTACTAAAATACTTGGGCTTGCCAGAAAATAAAGGTACTGGCTTTCAGTTAAAGACACTTAGCCAATTGTAATTTCCCTTAGAAAAAGGGAATAACAAGGAACTGCTGAAGAACCTGTGCTTTTTATATTTTTTCATTAGGAACCACACAAATGGGGAAGTGATCTTCATTTAAAATAAATGACACTGCGGCTAGAGTACATTTTCATTTTTATTGTTAAGCATTTTTATTGTTAAGAATATCTATGGGGCACAAAGGAAATGTGCATATTCTTCCTTACATGGGAATGTTAATGCTGAAAAATAGAAGTGTTATGGTTTCCTCTGAAAATGTTAATTAAAAAGAAAGTGATTTTCGGGGTGAAAAGCTGAGAGGAGATTTATAGGAAGATAAATCAATAAATAAGGTTACAAAACTGTTAAGTCTAACTTTCATGTTCCTTTGCATGAGGTAAGTCTAATGGCTATCTGACCACTGCATCACAGCATGGGACTATCTGTCAAGGAAACACTATTCTGGACTTAGATGTAATGTGATGGTTTTCAAACTTTGATTGCTGTACCTAAAATATTTGCAGTTTTCTATGGATCACTATTCAGCCCTAGCATTAAACTTCTAATTTAAAACTCTCTTTAAGATGAAAGAATGAAAATAAAGTAATAGCTTCTTTGGAGTACCTGTAGGCTGGTGAACATGGTCTCATAGACATCCTAGTAATCTATAGACCACAATCTAGAAGGTGCTGTTTGATGGGCTTATCTGATGGTTGGGGTTTTTTTCCAGCTTGCATGTAATTATCTAGTCTCAGCTTGTTTCCTAGAGTTTTATCCATTTTCTGAAAACCAGTTTCATTGTTGCTACAGATCACAGACTCGAAGTTGGATATAAAACCTGTTTTCTCAAGAGGTAGTCACCGGTTTCTAAAATGGCAGCATGCAGGATTTCAGGAAATGCCAACCTGCTGCAGCAGTCTGAATGGCTAATAATGAACATATTGTAAAGTATGGCCTCGGTCCCTGAGACCACAGGGAAATCTGACAGTTCTTTGGAATTAGAAAATTCAGATGTCAAGATAATAAGAGCTTTAAGCCATACAGTATATTAATTATGCAGTATATATTGTTCTGGTTCACTGATTTCCTAGGCCTGAAGTGTCATTAGTGATAATGATAGACTATCAGCATAGCAAGGAGAACATACACTTGTAATGATTTATTTTCTTTTATGAGAAATGAAGCCTCAAAGCTTTTAATTTTTAATGAACGCAACAGGTAGAAAATACCCAGTTCATCAATCCACTATTTTATATAAAACATAGTATATACAGTGTATAGTACCTGCCTTCAGAGCCAAAGTAAAAATGAAATAATAATTTATACAAGAACAGGGCACAATATTGTTGATATGAGAAATAATGTGCTTTTGTAACACTGTAAGTTCTGCAGTTCATAAGGGAACTTTGAAGACAGCCTGAAAGCATAGAATTTCTGGAACATAAGCCCTATGGAATTTGCCATCCATCCTTAATAGTTTTAAGGCATTCACAATCTCATTTTTACTTTATCTGGCATGATACTGGTTAATTCTGCAGGAAACTCAGGGACATACAGTTCAACCAGTGGTGACAATAGCAATTAAAAGCAAGTAAACTAATTCCAGACTCCAGGTGTGTTATGGGGTACGTGAATATTTATGGAATTATTCAATCTGTACTCCTCAGGTCATGAAGATGACCTGCTTTAGCAGATGAAGTTAAAAATGAATCCAGGGCTCTTAATGCTTCTGCATAGGGAAGAAAAATCCTCAATTGTGAAGAGATACAGGGATGTTCATTACATGTGAATGCTTACAGAAAATGTGGGCTAATGTGTGAGAGATTAGAAATTCTTTAAAAACCACCTATCTCCTTTCTTTCAAAGGAAGATGTGATCTCTGATATAATTCTCAGGGAAGCTATTTTCCAGAAACGCTTATTTAATTAAATAAGCAGCATTTCTTGAAATTCACTATAGCTGAAAGAAAACAAACAAAAAATAAAACAAAATACTATTTCCAGCACCACAATGCTAGTGATGTTTAATGTGAAATGTTGAAACCTGATTTCACTTCTCAACCTGTTTTCAGTTCTGCAGAGATCTTGTGAGGAAGGAGAAATCTAATGCCTCTGATGCTCTCTTTCTCAGTTTTTATAATGCACAGTAGGATAAATCCCTGTATAAAAGACTTCTCAGTCTTCTTGACCAGAAATATGAACTGTCTTTTGAGTGTTCCATAAAATCAGTGGGATCAAAACCAGAAAAACTGTCTGCTGAAATGCAGCTTGTTACAGATCAGCAGTATACTGTCTCTGAAGTAGATGGATTTGTTTTTGTCTTATTGAAGTGGAAGGAATCATTATCTACCTAACAGAAGTAAATTTTCATGGAAAATAGAAAAGTAAAATGTTAAGTTCAATTGAGAGCCAAATCATGGTGTAAACAAAACAATTCTCAAGCAGTTACTTGTAATGCAAAGTAGCATCACATGACCTTTAAGTTATAGATGGAAGACAGGCCTTCCTTTTAATCTTTACCTGCTATTCACAAATCATCCATGTCCAAGATGAGCTTTACATGCCCTTCCTTGAAGCACGCTACAATGCAAGACATAGAAAAATAGTTGTGAATTAATACTGTGCAGCCTTAATAGTGACATGCCTTACTGTTTTCACATTTTGTAGGGGAAAATAAAAAAATATTTTTAAAAAGCATCAGTAAAAATCATAGACCTTGGTCAAAAGCACATCCTATTCTATTAGATTACAGCACTGAGGAAAAAAGTATACTTCTCAGTCCCCAAAACTTTCCTTCCAAAAGATTCAGGTAATTCATGAGAATTCCTCAAAGTAAGTTCTGTTTTCAGAAGGCAAATGGGTATTCAGGTTACCTTTCTGTGTTCAGGTGGCTGGAACCCCTTTCCAACCAGCAGGAGTGTAAGGTTTTGCTGCTTCAACCCTTAACTGCTGAATGATGTAATGTTAAGTTTCAACAGTTCACATTAAGTGATTTTTTTATAAGGATTTTTGCTTCTTCATTTGATTAGAGTTCCAACTTCTGCCTCAATTCTTCCCTTTTAGGAAGGGGAAAAATGCTATCCTGATATTCTCAGTTGCACTGAAGATAACAGAATGAGTGGAAAATACAGAACTTCTCATACACTTCCAACATCTCCATGGCAGATGGATAATTTAGCATGTGCTGTTTTTATGATGCACAGCCACCCAGCCAACTTGCTGAGGAATGCATCAGTTATCCCTGGCACCCGTGGGCAGCTGTGCTAAAGGAAGCAAGATATGATGGCAAGTCCTAGAGTCCACAGTAGGTTTCTGGCCAGTATCTAATGGTCTAAAATATGGCCAAGTGCTCTGCAACTGTCCAAAACCCTCCTTCCCAGGGAGATGTCTAGGTAAGATCTGAATCTTGGACAGTGTGAAATTTTGGGGAAAAGGCAGTTCTCTGTTGCCTGTGATCTTTAAGTCATTGTACAAATCTGTGAGAACATTCTACAAAGAAGAATTGCAACCCTTCGTCATCACAGATAAACAATGAAACAGTCATTGGATATGTGCTAGACAGAAAGTAAATTGATTGGATTATAAAAGACTTCTTTCTCCATGCAACATGCAACATCTATTGTCCTTACTCCCTTGCTAAAGTATCTATTTCTTGGTGGGGTTTTTCAGAAAACAGAAAGCTTTGCTTAGAAGAATAGATTCAGTTCCCTTTCATTTGGCTAAATCAGTGAATAATTGGTAATATAAATCCCTAGGCTAAACACAAAAAAAAAAGTCGTCTCTGGTGTGCTTAGAAATGTACTGTTTGCATTTGCTCAAAAACCTGATTGCTTTTGTAAAATATTCACACACACCCCAAAAAGAAAAGTAAAGAAAAAACGAGAATCCTAAGGGCTACATCCTGCTTTTAATTTCATAGTAATTCTACTGAAATACTAGACAGAAATTGATTTGGAAATTGATAGAACTTTTTGTTTATATATCTGATTTGTTTATGTGCTCTTGAAAACACAAAGTGGGAAGCTGGGTGTGTATCCTATATTAAGGAAATATATTTATCATGGCATATGGTAAGAGTAAATCAGGTTTTATGTCTTTATTCTCCTGCAATCATACAATTGCTGGAGTAATTTTTCAAAGCCTTTAATGAGATAGGATGTCTTTTTAGCTCCCTTCTGTCTTGCAGGTAAAGTATAATAGTCTGGGCAAAAAGCAGGGATTGAGACCTTTAGGAGTTACATGGAGATGAAGAGCTTTCCAAGATTAAATAATAAAATTCGGGTAGTCATGCCCAGCCAAGGAACTGATCTGCAGATACCATTAAGTAGATTATATAATGGCAGGAGCTGGAGTATGCTGGGGAGACACACTCCCATACATTCATAGATAAAATTAAAGATCTTCTTGAACCTGTGTTTAGGTAGCATGACCTGATAGTGGACCATCTTTTCTCCAGAAATAGGATCTATAGCTTATAAAAGAGCATTACAAAATGCTATATAACATACTGCAAGTTCTCATGTAAACTAATTGATACTTGTGTCAGGCAGGTATTGCTCAATTTACTATTCAAGCATGAAGTTGGCCTAGATGACACCAGATCTCCCTTCCAACAGTAATTATTCTGTGATCCAGCTCAGTAGGGCATGGGCAGAGATGTGTGTAATGCTGGATATTATGGCATTTATCTAAAGAATTGGAGCTGTCCTATATGGAAGGAAGCCACATCAAGCTTGTTGAAATCTTTTATAATCCTATATGACATATCCTACTTTTCTGAGAATTATGGAGTTTATTTAAGGGTTTTTTTGCACAATTCTGTGTGATTCAACCATTGAAAAGTGGCTTTAAAAGATGAGGCCCTTTTTTTAATTGACAGTAATACAGTCTTAGAGAAGGAGGCTTGTATGTGGTCAGAAGAAATGAGGTAATGTACTTTGATATTTGCAGGTGAAAGGCTATCTCTTTACACATTTTTCCTCCACTCCAATCAGTATGTCTGTAATGAGGATGTGCAGTGCCATGTGGCATTCAGATGTGCATCAAGAGGTCAGTTACTGTACTAGCCAGATGCATAAGGGTCTTGCGTAATATTAGAGTCAGAATCTATGTTTGGGTCATAAATCTGCTTGCCAATGCTTAGGATTTTTTGAAATTGAGACTTAAAAGTGTGAATCATCTTTAACATAAATGCTTTTTAAAAAAGTTCAATTTTTTTTTGGAGTTTGAAAAGATCAGCTACTGTCCTAAAAAGTCTAGGATAGATTTATGTTCATTTATGCAGAATGTAGTGATGCATGGGTTAAGCATAAGCAAAAGCCCAAACTTCTCAAAAACTGCCATGGATTTTTCAGATGTCTCCCTTTTCAGAAGGTAGAATGAGACCTCCTAAGGGCTGTTTTGGCCATATGGTACTTTGAGAGAATAGTAATTCATTTGTTTCACTCTAGAAGTCATTAATATGAGCTAGATTAATGCAGAACCTATAAAATTTTGCATCATTTGAAAATTGTATATTTTCTTAAAAATAATCTCTACGTTCTATCCATTGTCCCTGCTGTTTATACCTGTACTTTGAGAAAGGCTACATGGATGAGCCTATATGCTGAAATTTTTGTTTGTTTTCCATTTCCCTCTATGGACATAAACATACTATTTTTAATTCTTCTGGCCATATTGTTCAGAAATGTAGTCACAGCTTCACCTAGATGACATAATTTTGAATCCTTCTACATCAACACTCCAGAGTAAATGTGAGGACATAGAAAACGTGCTGCTACTTGAGATTTGATTTCTTTGAGAATTGTGTTTGAATATCTTTAAGAAATAAATGGAGGGCCATTATTCCTTTCACAGAATCCTTATCTGATTGAAACTTGAAGTTCCCTTTTTGTCAAAGGGAGGATTAAGGTTCATAGTTCCAGGTAAAACAGAAAGTGATTGAAATACTAACCTGGATGCTCTGATGATCCGAGGGTACTTACGCAACAGGTTGGGTGTCATTTTCTTGCTTCTTCCCAGACTGGTTAAATGGTGTTACATAAAATCTTGTTTGTACCCTCTCATTGCTACTAAAGTAGTAAGTGCCATATAATTGCTTTTGCGGCAAATATAAATAGTAAAAAGCTGCGGCTGAGCATGTTATGTGTTGTGCAGGACAATAAAACTGGGTGGAAACTTAATTTTTTTCATGGTTCCTCTTTTCCCCCTCCATTTGATTGCTTAATTTCCTTATGTGCTGAAGATGTAATATGGTCTAACTCTTATGCAAATCTGAAATCAGATCTGGTTTGTGGTTTCCTTTCAGCCTGTTAAAGATGCAGTATGCTATGGTTTATTCAGAGATGGTGCTCAGTACAGCATATGACTGTAAATCTTCTTTTCATGTACACTGCAGTAGAGACCTTTGCTCTTTGTGATTTACCAGGTTTTATTCAGCTATAAACTGACAGATTTTCAAGAACTGTTTTAGTAGGAATTTCACTAGTCCAGAGAGGGTACAAAAATAAATTTTGTAATTTAAAACAAACCATTCAAGCATCTCCTTCTCCCTTAAAAAAAAAACCAACAAAACTGAATAAACATACTTACAAGAAGAAGAAGCAGATCAAAATTTTACTATGTGGTTGTTGCAAGAATTCTGAACATATATTAGATCATAAGCTAATAACTGGAAGCAAAATTCTGGAAGCCTCTGAGGTGAGGAAGCAATATTTGGTTAACTCTTTAACTTCTTAAAGTTTTTACCATTTAACTTAAAGTTATTACCACAGACTCAAGCTAGGGCTTGGTCTCTCTTTTTAAATGGGTAACAAGGGTTAATAATGCTGTTCTTGGCTTCTTCTGAATGTAAATTTGACATGGCAGTTTGTGTGTGTCAGAAAAAAAAGAAGGAATTAGTATCTGTAGGCTTACCAGAAGTTTACATAGAAAGCATACATCAAGCCAACACTGCTGAACACACAGTTTAGACACTTCTTAAAGATATGTATTTAAATTTTAAAGTCCTATCAGTTATTGTATTTGTATTGTTGAGATTTAACTAGACTTCACTGAAATGCTATATTGTATTGCTACTAAGTGTCAGCTGTCTTCTGAGTATATGTCATTTCAATCCACATTTCTGAATATTTTTGAAGATCTGAACTGTGAAATTAACCCCTTCTACACTGAATTTCTGTACTTTTATGGAGGCTCAGATAGATTATTTTGAAAACTTTGTACTAAGGTTTTTATCATGCTTAATGTCAGCATATACTGAGAAGCACCGGAGAAGTTTCCACTTCTCTGCAGGGTGAAAAGGTTCAAGCTGTATAATGAAATATTTGTTCCTTCTTACAGCAGGCATCACAACAAATTGTCAATTCACACAGTTAGGAAGCTCTTGATATTGTAGTTAAGATTCATAATACCTAAATGCACAGGGCAAAGTACTGTTTTGCAGGACAAACATGTAGTCTAGAAAATCTGGTATTTGAACTCATATAGTCAAAATACAGATTCAAAAAGCATGAAAAAAAAGTTTTCTTCTTTTGGAGGTAAAGAAAAAGGCATTGGGTTGATTCAAATGCATGTAGTATCTAAGAAGGCATAAGGTCTAAGAACTATTGGCCGAAGCACAAAAAGCAGTGGACAAGATGAAATAACAGTGAATTAAAAGGAAACTAATAATGTTCATCTCAGTTGTTTATTAATCATTCTACAAAGACATGAAAATGCAAGGGGTGTATTTTGGATTTGTTTATATATTCAAATACAAAGCAAGGGTCTGTGAATCTTTTTAACATGAATGAAAAATTATGGGAGAACTATGTAGTGAGTGAGTGTTCAGAAAACAGAAAAACAAATTATGTGACCAATATTATTTGTTCAATAGGTAGGATGAAATATGAGCTATTACATGAATTGTTGAGAAGAATTTGCACAGACCTGAAAAATACAGACTAGAATGCAGCATTCGGGAGATGTTCAAATTCTTACAACATTTTTGCGTTTACTTCGTTATGTAATCGTCTGAAGAGAAGTTTCAGGTACTTGAAGTTGGAACAGCACTCAGCTCTCCCCTGCCTACTTATCTTGGTTTTTATGTTGGCTTCATTGAAAAGATAAGAATTACACTCATACTGCGATGATTGTAGGAAATTTTCCACAGAAAAATTATAAAAATGTGGTCTGCATTGTTTGCAGACTTGTATTTGCTTAATAACATTAATTCATGTTCACCCTAAGCATTTTGTAGGTTTAGACTTAAAAATGCATCTCAAAGTTCAAGTGCCATGGAAATTTTAATTTACAAGCTTCATGGAGAATAGTCTACTCTCAGGGAACTCAATGTTCTCCTGTGCCCAGCCAGATAGTGTCTCTATAGGGCAGCAAAAGTTATGCAACCCTGATAAGAATCACCAGAAAGTAGTCAGATATTTGCATTGCAGTCCTGAATATAATGTTGCCCAAGAGGCCCAGAACAGAATAAAAAAAGTGTATGATTTTAACAGTTATGTAATTACATTTGAAACCTTCTAGACAATGGCAGCATAGTGAGTATCTTGAGCTTAACTTGCAAATTCAATTTCTTATCAGTTCATAGTTAGCGGAGTATCACTGGATCAAGACTGGAAACTAAACTATATTTCCATGTTCCTGCATCTCTGTGTGTGCTTGCGTGTACATTAATGTAGAGCCTACCATGCTATCTGTTGCATTCAGCTGTTATACTAGTGGTGCATTGACCATGACAAAGGTAGCTGGATTGTAGATACAATTAGCTTTTTGTAGATAAAATTGCCTTCTGTGTAAAATATGCAGGAAAACATAAATTGCTTTTGAAATATGAACAAGGAAAAAAGGCAGTATTACTTTTTGAAAAGGCAGTAATAATAAAAAAGCCTAGCAAAACTTCTAAATATTTTGTCTTCTTTAAACTGAATTGCTTTTTTTCTTTGTTTTTTCTTTAAAAATATGTACTTGATGTCCTTGATTTTGCCTCCTGCCCACTGCCTTATTTCTAATCTTCTCAAACATTTCATGAATTCCTTGATAATTTTAAGTTATTAAACATAGTAAATTATAAAATTATCTATAGATATTGAATTTTACTGCTTTTGCGATGATTGTGTAATAGCATAGTTGTCAAATAACTGGGATCAAAATGCCTAGAGCCATGTGAAATTCACTGAATTTAACTGAAGTGATTAGGGGGTTAGGAATGATATTTTAAAGAAATTCTAGAATTGAAATAGGATTTGGACTACACTTAAACCTTTTTATATTTAGCTGAACTGTTAAACTCTTATTGATCATGGAGAAAAAGAAACTTACGGCAACCTTGAAAAAAAGGGACAGGCAAAAATGCAGTATAATTTCAAAGCTTCACTTGCAGATCTCTGAAAGGCTTCAATTCCTCTATGCATTTTCTACAAGTGCAGAAGGTGAAAATTTTTATCTCAAAATTGGATTGAGAACCAACCATTAGCTAACACTTCATATTTAGAGTTACTGGTTATAACTAAATCAAAGCATTTGAAGACTTTTAACTTGAAATATTGCTGAAATTATTCACAGTAGAGCAGGTGCATGATTTTATATAATAATCAAGCCACACTTGTTCACAGGGATGCAGGAATAGGTATTACTTCCTGGTGTGGGATCAAGGGCTGCTTAGATCAAAAGAACATTGAAGAAATCTGCACACTTTTCTCTCTCGCAACTCAAAGTCGATGGCATTAACTAACTTTTTTATTAATGCTACAGTGTTGTGTATTCAGTTTACTGTAGGAAAAAAACCACCCTGGGAACACACTAGTTTTCTTCAGGCTAAGACATACGCTCTGATGATCTTGAAGTTTGTCTGTTCCAAACAGCCTTAGACTTGAACAATGAGTACAATGACTTGCCTGTTGGACAAGTCTGTTTAGTCCAGCAGATTCTGAATTTCTTTCTTCCCTGCTGGGCTGGAAATGATTGACCTTTGATAAAGCGAAATGCTGCGCTGCTTACAGATTGCTTTCCTTCAGGCTGGCTATTTCCCTTCTACTTTCCTGAAGGGTACTAATTCTTAGATTTCAGGACAAACTACTGCCTTTCTCAAGGACTTACCCACAGAGACTAACAAACATATTTCCTTACTCCCTTTCCCTGTCATTCACTCTGAGTCTACAAAGGTCAGAATAAGAGTTGGATCTCTTTCTGACTTTTGTCCCTATCCTAGCCTGTGCTCAGTGGGATTGAAAATGCTTTTTTTTTTCTTAGTCTTTTCCTTATCAAGGAAAATTACTCTGTGTGGTACAACTCAAAAACCTGTTAAAGCTTTTGCTCCCCAAATTGTGTGTGGGCTGTTGCCTCACTTCATTCTGCCATGGTCTAGACTATTCTGTGAGAAATCTAGTTCTTATGTAAAAGAAACAGACCAGACGATGTCTCAGTTGTCTAATGTGTATTTTTACACTCTGCAGCTTTGTGTCATTCCGGTTAGCAACAACCGAATTAAGCATAAAAATATGTCAATTTTTAAGATGCTGAAATCCAACCACTTACATAAGACATGAATAATTACAAGAAGGAAACCAAACTTACACAATGTAGTTCCTACATCCTACAATGTAGTTCACTGTTTGAAGATTCGCATCATTTCCATCATCATCTGGCCAGAAGACCTAATTGTCAATTAACCAATTCTGGTAGCAATGAAGGGATACAAAGACTTAGGTTAAGACTGAAAAAATAACTTGGAAACAATATGTTTGTCCTTATTTTGATCTAATGACTTCAGATGATTCAAAGATTTTAAAATCTAATGGCTGGATTATCTTTAAATTAGAGGATTACAGCTATTTGTATGATACTATATTTTTAAAGTGGAAAATACTTAATATTACATTTATGGATTAAATATGTACACAACCTGAACTTTTCCATTAGAAAAGGAGACAACAAAGTGTGAAGGAAAATAGCTTTCTTTTCTTCTGTTCTTTCTAACTACACATACAATAATTCTTTAAAAGCCAGAAAGGAGATAGATGGCAAGCTAAATTTTCACTACTTTCTCTACTTTCAGAAGGAAGCAGATGATGAAAAGAGTCTAATGTAACTATTTAATATATCTTCTCTGTTCTGAAGAGATCACGCATGACATGGTCATCACACCAGAACAGAAAGAACTCATAAGTAAAGAAGACAACACTTTTACAGCCATTTTGTTTATAATCTTTGCCTTCTCAAGTATAGTCTACACCTGTTGTAAGCATTCCCTGCTCATGTAGTACCTTCCAATACTTACTTGCCTGTGACAGTGAGGGCCTTCCTCAGACCATAAGTACCTAACCTGCAAAATCCAAGACCACACATTCATTGTTGTTGTACATTAAGATTACAATGACTTCACTGGAGCTCCTAATCTACTGAATTGAGAGGTTGGCCAAATTTCTCTTTATGATTAGACATTTCAGAATCACCAGATAAAAAATGTTATTTATCAACATTTTTTTAAACTGGTGTAGCAAGTATTAGCAAAATGTTGTGTAGCTTGTTAAACTAGTTACTTGTGAACTTCACTTTATATTCAGATTAAAAAAAAACCCTATAAATAAATCGTTGCTTTTCCGAGACATGAGCTGCAAGTTCATAGTTTTGTAGTTATGCCATGCAGCAAACATGCGCGTATCTGAATGTATAATCTTTCCATACAAACATTTACTGACCTGAAATTCATAGGATAGATTTTTTTTTTTAATAGAGTACCATTTCCGTAGTGTATCTACAATAAAAGGACAATTTTTCGAAATTAATCTGACAACTATCTCAGTCCAACCTTCCAGCGTTCATTTTAAAGGATCTTCACAACATCTGGTATATGATGGAGACAGCTTGCATGTATAAACAGGACATAATCATGTGGCATGTGGCTTTTTTCTGAATTTTTTAGTTATGAATACACAACATTGAGACTAATTAATTTAATCATTTAGATTCCTAGCATGAATTCTATAATATCAGATGCTTAGAAACAGTTGCAAGGTTATGTATGTGAATATATATATGTATACACATACATATATATGCACACACACACACATATATATACATATATATACATATTCACACAATATTGGGCCAGCAATATTTGTAGAAACATCTATGCAGTGCAGCTTTTGAATAGACTGCCTTTTATCAAAATGTTTCTTAGTAGTTTACAGTACTCTTCATGTGACTGCAATGTTTGAAAATGTGAGTCCATATTTTGCTAGAGAAAATCATATTTAATTCCAGAGAATGTAGTGCATGACCCCAATGAACAGTGTAATTTTAGAAAAAAAACTTCAAAGAAATATTGTGCTTGCAACATATGGAATCGGTCATTTGTACTTCCATTGCATAAAGACTGATTTAGAGCTTGCAGAAAGCTCAGCTCAAGGCCTTGTATATTCACGTGTGGTTAAGAGCAGCAGTGGGGAAGCCCATCATGCTTGATCTGCCTCCACATCTTCACAGAAGGCTCTCTACAACCCCCAGAAATGTACCTTGCTAATCTATAAACATTTACAAGTTTGATAAGTATTATTCCAAATACAAGAAGAGAATGAACAGTTCTGAGTGAAAAGGCCTGGTTAATCTGGAGTATGAAGTTTTCTTTATTTCATCACAGGCTTATAGGATTCAACATAAGAGGAAGTAAATACTCTGCTGATAGGGATAAACAGTAAGGATCTGAACAGAATAGCGGAGGTCCTCAGACATCAATTTTTGTACTAATCTTATTTAATATTTCCATTCATGATCTTAGCATGATTATTAGAGAAGTACTGACACCACAAATTTGAGAGACTTCGGGAAGATTTTGCATCTAGTATGGGGAAAACTGTACAACTGGCCATAAGGACAGAAAGCGAAAGGGGGTGAATTTCTCTGATACAAGTTTTACAGTGTGTTCTTGTGGTTTAGGACCGAATGGGTGTAATGTGGGAATTTAGCTGTGGAAAATGGCAAGGAAAGGCATAAAGAAAAGTGGTCACTAGGTAACTATTGGTCATTACATCTCAGTTTTCCCATTGGGTTTTGAGGGAATTTTATGTTGACGATTGTGAAAATACGTTCTCAATATTGGCTGATGTCAGCAAAGACACCACTGTGAGACTATTGCTTCACAGTAATCCAGTATTCCAGTATTTATAGCAGGTTCCTGTGATCTCTGTGAGAGAGATTCAGGTATACCATTGCAGAGTAGTTACCATGCACTTTGATGAATGGTAAGTTTGGTCCTGGCTGTGCTCATGTGCAAAATACTAAAATAAAATGTTATGATGGAGTGTCATGAAGCCAAGAGCTTCATTAACTTCCCCCCCAGGAGAGAAATTATGGAATTCATGTAAGTAAATACTTATTGGTTTTAAAGAAGTGAAGTGTTTCTCCTTAGCTTGGTCGTGGGCTAAAGAATAAAATCAGCTAGGACAATTGAATAGTTGTTTACAATTGTTAATAACACCTTGGCATTTGAATATTTTCCTTCTGTTTTTATTAATGTTTAAAATAAAAATAATGTTTGTTCTTAGCATTTTTGTTTTATTGTTGTTTTTTATTACTAATAGTAGTAGTATATACCAAAAGCCCCAGGTTAGATTATTTGAAACATTTTTTCCTATTTATTATCATTCTGATATGATCAAAAGAGGGAAAAAGTAAGTAAATCTGTCTTTACTCTAACAGGAAGGTGTGTAAAAATCTATAATTATCAGTGACATACTTCGAATTCACCTTTTCCTTCCATATTTTTATGTCTTTGAAAGGAGATTTTTACTGAAAAAATATAGTCATTTTCCTAGCACACTCATTCTTTGAAGTCTCTATTGTTCTGTAGGATTTTGTGTTTTGAAGAAGATAACAAATCAGAAATGCCAAAAAGAGCCAACAGCAGCATTTATGCATGTCATTTGAACTAATAAATTTCTCCATTAATCTTATATTTTAGATGGCTGCTTTGGCACTTTTATTTATTTCATGTAGCAACTGAAATGGCAGAGCTCCCGTGAGCCTGATCTGACAACCTTCACCACAAAGGCAGTGCTCCTGTTGTTAGACGAGTGGACTTAATGATCACAGCAAGCAGGATTGAAATGTTATTGGTGTGCTCTATGTGACTCTCACAGTGTTGACACTAAATCAGATTCAATTAGCAAAAACTTGCTAATGAGTTGTACTACTTTGCAAAGTAAAAAGGACAAAGTGTTTTGCAGTCTCCAGCCTGCAGATTGGTTACTCACAGTGTTAACAGTGTAGTAGCTTAAAGAACCACTGCAGGATTTACTCTCTAGATTAATGTTAAAGAATGCTTTGCTAATGAATCCCTGAACAAATGTGTTGTGTGTTCCTGGAGAGGGGGTTGGCAGGAGAGAAAATACAAGCAGCTTTTTTGTCCTCAAGTGCTCTTGAAATGATTTATAAAACTGTGGAGCATAGTGAGCAATGGAAGCTGCATCAGCAGATGACAGCATGGCTGAACAGGGAAATGTACTGGGACCTCATGCCACTGCCCTTTATGAAGTGGTTGGTATCACACGCATCCTGGGAGCTATGCAGTAGGCAGCTGCCTGTGTGTTCAGCCCTGTAACCACTCCATTGCTGCCCACACACAGCAGAGCACCACCAAAGGATAAGTGCATGTGCTGTGGTACCTCGGGGCTTGGAGCCTTTGAATGGAAAAGAAGGTACAGTTGCTTTTCCAAGGTTGCAACTCTCAGTGTATGGTAAGGCTGAGCTCTGTCTGGGGTACAGTTTAATAAACATGGCAGCTTTCCTTAGGCAGCAATGATCCAGCTGAAATGGAAGGTGTGCACTCTGTGCTGCAGGGGCTGCTGGAGTCCTGGCTGCCTTTATTCATATTCCACTTACCATTAATCTCATAAGTCTGTCTTTGCAAGTCAGTACCTTTTAAGTAAAACACGTGTAAAAATCTGTTTCACAATACATGAATGAGGTGGTTCTCCCCATTTAAATTATGGAATAGCAATAACAATTATAATTTCATAGAATCATAGAATCATAGAATAGTTTGGGCTGGAAGGGACCTTAAAGATCATCAAGTTCCAACCCCCCTGCCATAGGCAGGGACACCTCCCACTAGACCAGGCTGCCCAGTGCCCTGTCCAGCCTAGTCTTGAACACCTCCAGAGATGGGGCATCCACAACCTCCCTGGGCAACCTGTTCCAGTATTTCACCACCCTCACTGTAAAGAATTTCTTTCTTATGTCTAGTCTAAATCTATCCCCCTCTAATTTATATCCATTGTTTCTAGTCCTCCCATCCAATATTATGTTAAAAATTCCTTCCCCTGCCTTTCTGTAGGACCCCCTCAGGTACTGATAAGTTACTATGAGGTCCCCTCTGAGCCTTCTCTTCTCCAGGCTGAGCAACCCCAACTTCTTCAGCCTGTCTTCATAGGGCTCCAATCCTTTGATCATCTTTTTGGCCCTTCTCTGGACCCTGACAGGTCCAATGCTGAATTCTTAATCATGTGTCATTCAGACAGAATTGTCTCCTTCGTAGTCCTCTGTCAATTTATCAATATGAATTTACAGTGGTATTTTAATTTAATATTTTGAAATACTTAGATTCCTAGTGGATGTGAAGTCTCCCTTTGGTTTGCACACCCACACTTAATATTAATACATTTGTATAAAACCAGTGTTACATGCTGATATCATATGACTCTAATTTCAACTGATGATAGCTTTGTAAAATTTAAATAATTTGGACTGAATTTTTTTTTCCTAAAACTGATGATCTCACTCTCAGTAAATGTTACTGGTGAAATTTAACTGAAGTGTTTCAGCTACATCCAGAGTGAAGGTTTGAGGATGGTACTTCCCAACCTGAAACCATGACTAAAACTAAACTATGTACTGCTATGTAACCAGGCTCTTCCAATTTGGTTTGCCTCTCACCATACAATCATATTCCTGCCATATTAGCAAACACACATAATACATTGTTTATAGCAGCTTGTTACGTTGCCAAGGTAAATCTGGGTGCAAATCCAATAATTTATTATTCGAGTCTTCTCCACTGACATTTTCTTTTAAGAAATCCTATCAAGATACTCATGACCCCTTACTACCATTCACCATGTCCTGAATTATCTGTTGGGACCGTGATGTACATCCAGTCATCCAAGTTATCAGACATGCTTATACAAATTAGGGGCAAGGAAAAGAAAATCTAAACCCTTTAGCATTATCTGGAGAAAACTGCATTGCAATGGTAAGGCAGTTTTATGTACATTAGGCTATTAAAGCATGTCCAGAGGAGGGCAATCAAGATGATGAAAGGGCTTGAATGCAAGATTTATGAAAAGCAGCTGACGTCAATTGTTTTGCTCAGGAGAGGGTTAAGGGGTGACTTTAATCACAGCCTATGGCTTCCTCAGGGGCACCAAGAGTTGCTTATGACCAGCAGCAAGACATGAAGAAAAGGCAAGAAGTTGTGTCAGAGGAAGTTCAGGGTGGACACAAGGAAAAGATTCTTCACTGAGGTGTAGATGATCCCTGGAACAGGCTCTCCAGAAAAGAACTCACAGCATCAAGTCTGTCAGGTTCAACTACAAAATGCTCTTAGTCATGTGGTGTAATTTCAGGTAGTTCTGAAAGGGGCAGGCAGTTGGACTTGATGATCCTTATGGGTCTCTTTCAACTTGAGACATCATATGATTCTATGATTCTGTTTTGATTTAATGGTGATGGTTAGCTGTGATGGCCTAAAAACATAGCTAAGACAAGATTTATTGTTCAATTACATATATTTTTATAAATGAGAAAAGTAGTAAAACTTACAGGTGCTCTTCCCCAGTGATACTCTATGAAACACTGATAGTTCACTAGGAGCAGCCTACATATCTCCTCATTAACATGGAGATTTGCCTCAGGGGAAATATGTTTTGCACATGTTTTTTGCAGTGTTCTTGATCTATATTTCTAGTAACTTCTATTTATAATGGACCTGTGGCAAGCTTGGATACCACAGAATTTTCCCCTAAAATTGGTCCATTGGACCAATTGGACTGGAGTTGAGATCTGGAAGTCGTGATTCTGTGGCCCTTCCAGGAATAATTATTTTCAAATTGTGGCCCTTAAAGGCAAGATCATCTCAAAGATGCTACTGGGTCAAAGCATGACAGGGGAACCTTTTCCTCTGTAATTTTAAGGACTGGTCTGTGACTTTGGGAATTTTAGAAACTCCCCTTTTCTACATGAGAATTAATCCCTTGATTTGTACACAGTTGCAAGCAAATATTCTTCTATATGTGTGAAGCTGACAAGTCTGAACTGCTTGGTAGATTGTTGCAGGGGATTTTTGGTCATCAGCCACTGTTACTGTCCTGCCCATCTAAGGACAAAGAAGGATTTGAAACAATCACTTCTTTCATTGTAGCCAAACATCTTTCTTAATTGACAGCTAACTTGTCTGTGGCTTTTGGCAGTCCACAAACAGCAGTCATCATAAAACTAATAAATCTTTCCTGAGGAACATTTACTCAGAGCTTTTTTATAAGCATTTGATAAATCATCATCTTAGAAGATAAACTGTCCAATTAAAAAAGCTTCATAACAAGTTTGTTTCATATGGTCTCCCTGTATGTCAGTGGCTGCTTTTTAATATTGTTGCATGCATATCTGGCTAAGATGTTTTTGTCTCAGGCAGAGTGAATTACTTCACTCAGAGAGAAGTCAAGAAATATTTATTGATTTAAGGCAGTGATTAGTAAAATTTGATACTAAATGCAACAGTTTTTACCAGGTTTGATGTCAAGGTGCACTCTTATTATTTACTGCATAGAGAACAGGGTCAGACAAACTGTCAGAAAGACCCTCCCACTGAGTCACAAAGTTCAGAAAAGAAATCCCCGGACTTGGTCAATGGTTTATACTTAGCTAAGATTTTAGCATCCTATTAGTCACTTACTGAGAATCTTTCGATACAAGGAATCTCTCAGCCTGAAGGAGTAGAATCCTTAAGCAAGTGTCCCTGCTCAAGGGGAGATCCTGGTGTGCAGCCGCTGCCATGCAGGAGAACTCATAGGGCTCTAAGCCTGTCCACTATTCGTGGAGTAGGATAATTGACCTATAATTATATTTTATCTAAGTACCCCCTCCAGATAGTGTTTTGACTGTAGTCAGCCATCCTCCAAGGTCCAGGTGCAGCTCATCACACCTCCCACTGACAACTATGGCTCAAGTGGGCTCTGGGTAAGAGAAAAGGGGGGCAAAAGGAGGAGAGCACACTGCCACTGTTTTAAAAATGGTTTTTAAATATTAATTCCGGTGAATCTTTTTTAAACATATACAATAAAATTTGTAATTTTGGATTTAGAGCAGTGCCGTGTAGTGTGTATAGTACAGAAGACCCAAGGCCAAACATTGAACTAGAAGAAAACATGCTATTGACTGACTGCTTTTTCAATCAACAACATCCATCCAGTGTATGAAGTGAGTTTAGTTTTGAATCTTACAGTTCACAGCTGTATAATAATGGTATTTCCTGAATTGAAAGAACTTGAGCTCACTGCCATAGTAGTGAGCTATGCAAGGTTCTTTTATAGTATATTTTGTGTGTGTTAAATACATTGTGTAGCATAAATGATGACACTGCCATACCATCAGATGATTCAGTGTGGTTTCAAATATTCGATCTTAAATGCTTGGAAAATACAGTGACTGAAATTGCAAAGCTTTAACTTCTACTCCACTGTTTTAAATTTGTGATTGTCTTTTGGTGTATCATTTAATCAGCCTTTGTTATGTTGGTCAGTCTGAAGTGATTCTATCAAAAACAAAGGAATTAAACTTAAGTTAGCTTACCACAACAGGTCAAAATCTATCTCTAAAAGTTCAATGCAAGTGATAGAGGGGTTATAATTGCTATTTACTGTTTTATTTCAAACATCAATTTCCCCACACAGTTTGTGTAAGGCTTTTAATATTTTAACTTTGTTCAGTCTTTCTCCTATCCCCTATGTGTGATTGCACACAGATAGTTTTGGGGAAAATGTGAGGGGTTTTTTCCTGTTGAAACAATGTTTCAAAGATAGTGATGCTATTTTAATTATCTTCTGTCTGTTGAGACAACTGGGTAAATATGCAGAACTGCTGTACTAATAAAAAATTACATCATAGCATCCTATCATTCTTGAGCACGTTGTCTTGAAAATGCAAATACTTCATTTTGTTTTCATCTGCTAACTATCTTGGGGTTCTCCTTTAGACTTTGTGAAAAGCTATGTGTGGCCTGTCATGCTTTCCATACAGTAGAACCTTCCACCTGTGTATGGCATGCAGTACAAGTAAAGCCTCACAGTTGTCCTGTAGGAAATACATTTAGTTGATAATCAACACTTGAAATGTCAAGGCAATTTAAGTGACAAGAGCCAGAAACTGAACCTCTGTTTTGTCTCTCATCATGAAGATAAAAGGTCGAAAAAATAGCTTTGGTATAATGAACTGGCTTAGACCTCTGCTTAGAACAGCAGCAGGTAAATACATAGTGTATGATCCTGCAGAACATTTTATAATTGTAGAAAAAAAGCTTTGGGTGAGTCTGAGGATGTAACAGTGGGAGAAAAAGCATTGATATGATGGCAGGCAGACAGACCCATGGTTAAGATGTGGAAGCTCCCTGTTGGGTAAGTATATTGGAGACATTTATAGAGATAAGAGAATTACAAAGGATTTTTCTCATGGTAAAATCCTCTTGTACTTAAGGATTAAGTCTCTGCAGTTAACCGGGTCTTAGGTAGGCAGCAGTGAGAGTATCCTAGAAATTTTTCCTTCCTTATCCAAAACTAAAATGAAACTATAGTTGGATGACTAAGTCCAAGCCTAGTAATCCTTCTTATTTCTCTGTTTTACCTGTCTCAACCCCTCTCAACGATAAGTTAATAAGTTGTCAGCAGCTGTGAAACACATTCAAGCTAATAGGTTTCATAATGAAATAGAAGTGAGAAAGTATCTGATATAGTGTAATTTCTAGTTTAACTGAAAATGTTTTTGAACTATTTCTTTATTATGATCAATTTCTGGGGAAAATAACTGAGTCAAACTTCATCCATTTTCCAAAAGGGAATTTTAAATTGCTGACTTCACTGTTGAATATTTTAGGATCTTAATCTGCTCATGTCAGCTACGTGACCTACTCCTTTGTGGAAGACAGACTGCATTTCTCCATAAAACCTTGGGTATAACAACACTCTGAACGGGCATTTTAAATTTCTTGATCTATAGATGTATTTTATTAGTATTGGTGATGACAGCTACTTGAGTTTTTTCTTGGTTGCATCCATGCAGGACTGCAACAAAGCTAAGGGATGCTTCCCACTCCCTAGTGAGGCTGCAAGTGTCACAGCCAGTAGAGTAGGGATTCTTGGGGGGAACACAATGGCTTTAGTTCTTCATCTGAGTCTTGAAAATGTGATGCAATTCCTGAAAAGTCAGCAAAAAATATGCCATAATAGTTTACAAGTATTGCTAGAACTAGGGATGAAAATAGTACTCTTCCTGCATATCTCCATCCTAGGAAAGAGATGTTTAGGTAAATACACTTTGATGGTTCAGAATTAGTAGCCTTGGCTAGAAGGAAAACTAGTTAAACAGCATCTTGAGGTGCATGAAAACTTAATCTAAGAGTTCAGAAAACTGAATGTGATTGAATCTGGAATGGCAGCTTGACCCCATTTTTCTACTAGTGTCAGCATGACTGAGCCCACTTTCTGGTAAGTAAGCATTCAGTAACATGTTTCTCTGGGACTTATTAAAATTTATCTCCAATAAAATATTAATTGTACAAATACTGCAAATCCTCAAAGATCACTATCTTGATCTTTGTTTTGGATGTATTTGCTCTTCAGAATGGCAAGAAACCCTGGATATTTGGAACTGTTCTTAAATGTATCTGTATTGGTCACTGAGTTGTTCTTAAGTAAATTTTCATTAAGAAAATTAAAATAGAGTGATGAATTCAAAAGAGAGCTCTGTGGTCCTCTGATGTTTTTGAATTACAGGTTTTTAATCTTTCCAATGCATCATATGGTTGAGCAGTGCTGTTAAGCAATATTTGATGGATTCTGTTACAGGTTGGTTTTGTTTCTTGTCTTCTTCCAGGAACTCATGATGTATTAAATCATTATCATCCCTGCCTCCTCTTTTTTCTTAGATCTGTTTTCTTGTCTGCATGACTCTTGCTTCTTTAGCTCTATGTATGTAGGTCAGGCCTTAACATAATTAATTTGAGTGTTAACTTGATTTGGGTTGCTACATCAGTTCAGAATAAACTAGTTTCATTGTTTGGATTTTTTTTTTGTTTGTATTACCTGGTAACAACTTACATAATTTCTAAAATAGTTAATGAACTGTTTTGCATGTGAACTTGTTTTTCAGCAGCTGAAATGCGTATGAGTGTTCGGAGGTCAGGCAGGTGGGAGAATTTTTTGCATGCCACTGCCCTTATTATTGGATCAGATAGAAACAATCCTCCTTTTCATAATGTTTCAATGAAAATTCAGTACTTGGCCAATATACGATTATCTAACAAATCTACAGGACTGTGCATTACATGTAAACGAGAATCAGGCCTGCTCCCTGTTTCATTGTACACGTTCATACTCCATGCATGCTGGCATAAATAAAAATTATGCTCCAAAACAACCATGGTTTGGTCACCAGGTATGAATATGTTGTTAAAGTGCTTTATATACAAATCAGCATATATTTGCACTTTCATAAGAACAAACATACTGTTTTTAAGGGAGGGTACCTAAATAAAAATGGAACTCAAACATCCTGGCTGCTTTCTGCATTCTTGGAGGTGGATATTCTGATATGTATGTTTGTCATGGCTTATAACTTTTGCTATATTGGTTGATCTTTTACAGTTTCACAGTACATCTTACTGGTTGCAAGAAATAAAAATGTTTGTATGTCGTAATGCAGCCGGTGCTCTACTATTTAGTTGAATCGCTTCTGGTTTTAACATCTAATTAGCTTTTTTTCTGTGGCTGGGATAACAGTCTCAGATAAATGATTTTTCCTCATTCCACAAGAAAGTAAATAAAAAATGGCCTTTCTGTGAAATGTGGAGTCCACAAATTTCTTGTATTTCTAGATGCTTAATTGAATATATCTATTGAGAATTTTTATTTTTTAATCATATGTTTTAGTGTTTAGGTCAGTACTCTTTGTGATATATATTTGACAGTAAAAACAAAATACCATCCATTGTCTTTGAATATGCCCTGTAAACTTTAATGCACACTTAGCAACAAATTGTAAAACATTTTTTAGCAAGGTCTCAAGACAAGTAGAAAGAAACTATTCAGGTTGCTACTGCTGTGGTGAGTTTCAGAAGTCAACAGTTTATTTTTGTCATTGTTCAAATGTCAAGCATTTTGCTCATGTCCAGTGTTGTCATGGCTATGGTTTTTAATCACACACACAAAAAAAGTAAATGTTGATTTATTTTGTGTTGATAGCTTTCCAGGCTCAATCTTAACAGAATTAATTAACTAGTTTTAGTCACATTTCACCCATCAGTGTTATGCAACTAGTGCTTGTGTTTTTGATATGAAAAACATCAGTCAAGAATGCGATAGATATCAGGAAAAATGAGAAATAGATACTCTATATTGTATGGCTCACTCTGGGAACCGTACATCACCTACATAAGTATTAAGAATTTCACACTGGAGGGGAGGGGCTGTAACAGAGGATGTCACCGGGATTTTAAAATCTCTTGTTTTAAAAGCATTGCTCAAAGTGATAATATATGACACAAAAAGGACCCAGTGGGACCCCATGAGTATTTTAGTTTACAAAGCTATCAGTGAGAAACAAACTTTCCTCCTATTTTTAAACCAAGTGTATTTAGAGGTAATTGTTGAAAGAAAAAGTGAGTGTTGAGCTTCACAATGCTACTTTTAGGGAGTTTTTTGCTGAGAAAAATGAAGCTTCAGCAAGGTCTTCTATATTAACAGTGACAACTGCAGACAGTGCTACCAAGTTTTGTTATGTACAGAAGATTAAGGATGGCAGGAGTTACCCTGTAGTAAGGAAAAGCATGCTAGAGTATCTACAGATTGTTTCTTGTTACAGCACTTGGCATCCATTTGTGACTGAAGCAGAGGTAAGGCATGAACATTGCATAGAACAACAAGTTCCACCTTGAAGCATCTGGAGTACAGGCCATAAAGTTAGCCGCATAATGGTGCAGTCAGCTGAATTTATTTAATAGTATATTTTATCATTATTCCACCAAACCTCAGACATTTTAGGCAAACCCCACTTAAAAACAGTTACCTAAGATACAGGCAACTTGTAGACATTTATAGTTGCACCATAAGAATTGATACTCTCTTGCTACCCAGCCTGATGGCAGTAATTATGCACTGCACTGGGGAACAAAAATCTTTGTGGTTGCTAAGCAGAATTTGACTGACACAAAGATTTGAAACAGCTTCAGATTCACACTGAAGTTATAAAGAAAATATTTACATCCTGTGAAGGAGCATTGATTATTTTTCTATGGAAGAAAATATAAAGGAGAAAATGTTACTTAAAATACATGGGAATGACATTTATCCATGAATGACTAACATAGCTGAGAGCCAAGTTCATAGCAGAAAAACATTGTAGGCGGATCTGCCGTGGAGAGCAGAGAAAAAAATTACTCATAAGTTAGGAGAAAAAATTTTAAAATAATTCATACTGAAAAATGTAGGAAAGAAAAGCACAATTTTTACATGAAGAAATGACAAGCAAGGGAAGTACCTCATCAAGCAAGGGAAGCATTTCAGTCCACATTTGGGCAAAGGTCTGTTTTGGAGTTTCCTAAGTAACTCCAGAAGTAAGGTGAAACAATGCATTTTGGTGCTTAAAAATATTATCATACTTTGGTGAAATTCTGGTTCAGATGGCAAGCCAAAAATAGGTTACTTATCTTTTTCTGCAGGAGACACTGAAATATTTTGCCTCCCATCCCCAGGCAAGTGCACAGGAGAGATTTTGTTTATCATTATTAGCCTCTGGAGGCTATCTTGATATTAGTAACTCAAAAAACTAAAATTCTTTCATAGAGGGTGCATTTTTGTACATACCCAAATGAAGGTATTTGTATGAATAGATGATTAGATTAACTTCTTTTTGCTTTGTTTTTAAATATAATCTGGTTTAAATTAATTGTTACTTGCCATTCTTCCTTTTGCAGCATATCAGTGCTGTCTATCAGATGAAGAATAGAATGTGTTATATTTCATTTGACCCTTTGGATTTTTTGTTGTCTATGAGACATGAAATGTTTCTTATTGCTTGTGTATTTGTGTTTTGGGAATGCTGAGGGACTGCCTTGAGAAAGCCCAGTACAGATGTTATGTAAGGTGTCACCCTACTCTAAGTCTACTTTTATTGTCATTCTTCTAGATTGACACTCAGAAAGTGAAAACAAACCACCAGAAATTATCCAGATCAGTCCTTTTAAAATCCTACTTTACTACAGTTATTTGTATAAAGTGTATGCCTCTGGCAATACCAAGATACTCTTTCCAAAAGCCCTTGATGTAACTAGGAAGTGTGTTTATTTTTGCCTAGTGTTTATAGCTGTTACTGCTGTTGTGAATGGCCTCTGCATACAGTCTGGAAAGATCTCATAAAGATCACCTTGAACATGACTACAGTAATGGGACAATATAGATGCTATCAAAGTCTGACCTATAATGAACACAGTACTTCGTGCTTTAATAGAGACCATTTGATAAACATAATCCTGTAAGGTTATCTAAATATGTCAAAGTACACAGCTAGTCAAGAATGTACTTCACTGTTACCAGTTTGCTCATATTTGCTGTGTTTCTGGCACTTCAAAAAATATTTTAAATTTGTATTTTAAATTTATTCAGCCAAGCTCACTTGTGTCCTATGTTTGACTTTTATTACCACTTCAGTTTTGTACTGTGGTAGTTGAATATCATGTTAAATCAGAACATTTGCAAACTGTGCTCCTATTAGTGGACAAGATTTTCCTTTGCTGTATACTTTTAAAATTAACTATGCATTTTGAATTTTATTAAAAAAAAAAAACAAAACAACAAAAGTCTAAAAGTCTAATGTCCTTTGTACAATCAGGCACCCAGAACTGCACACTTGAGGCCTCACCAATGCAGTGCAGAGTGCGACAGTCATAGAATCATAGAATAGTTTGGGTTGGAAGGGACCTTAAACATCATCAAGTTCCAACCCCTCTGCCATAGTCAGGGACACCTCCCACTAGATCAGACTACTAAGTGCCATGTCCAGCCTGGCCTTGAACACTCCAGAGAGGGGGCACCCACAACCTCTCTGGGTAACCTGTTCCAGTGTTTCACCAAACTCACTGTAAAGAATTTATTTCTTATGTCAAGTCTGAATCCCTTCCAATTTACAGCCATTATTTCTGGTTCTCCCATCAGATATCTTGTTAAAAAGTCCTTCCCCTGCCTTTCTGTAGGACCCCCTCAGGTATTGATAAGTTACTGTAAGGTCCTCCCTGAGCATTCTCTTCTCCAGGCTGAACAACCCCAACTCCTTCAGCCTGTCTTCATAGTCATCCCCCTTGACCAGATTATAATGCTGTGCTTGATGCATCCAGATTCAGGTGACCCTTTTGTCTGCCAGGGCACACTGTTGACTCTTATTCAACTTGTCCCCAGCCCAAAACCTCTAAATGTCTTTCTACAGAGCTGCTCTCCAGTCCCAATTTCCCCAGTTTGTGTGGATTTTCACAATTGCCCCTTTTCAGGCGGACAGTTTAGCACCTGTTTTTCCACACGGTGATAGGCCAGTTCTCTGGTCTCTGTCCATAGGTCCTGTCTACCTTTGAAAGAATCTGCAGCATCTCCTGTCTGCAGTTAGATAACTTAGTGCATATATGATTCCTGTGTCCAGTGCATTTATAAAAACGTTTAAGAGCACAGGACCTATTATTGAGACCTAGGGAACCCCACTAGTGACTGTCTGGGCACCTAGTGTAACCCCATGTCCTATAATTCCTTAAGCCTGATCCATGACTTGGTCACTCAACATGTAATGGACTTGTCTAGCTGGGCAGTTTCTTCAGAAGGATGCTATGAGCAACAGTATCAAAAAATTTGCTAAAATGAAAAAGCAAACAACATCTCTCTTCCCTTGATCAGATAGATCACTTTGTCATAAAAGGAAGTTAAGGTGGTTAAGCAGAACTTTCCCCTCACAAATCCATGGCTACAACCAATGATACCACTTTCTCTGGAGTGTTTTTCAGTGACTTCCAGAATTACCTTCTCTGTCATTTTAGTGGGCACTGGTATTACGTAGTCTAACACAATACATATAATAAATACATATTCTAGTATTAAGTTTCAATATCTGAATTAAAATATATCTTTTTCCTGCTTTATACTGAAATATGTGTGCTCTAGCTCTTTGAGAAAGTGGTTAACACACGTTTTTACAGTTAACATTTAATACAAATAGGTGCATTTGTTCCCACATTGCATTTGAATAGCAATAGTATTTTCTGTAGTGGTCTCATTTTTTGCAAGTGGCATTTGGACCAAATAGTATAAATACATTCGTAGATTACATCAAAATAGTATAAACTGTTTAAACCTTTTCTCAAATCTTTTCATATTCTGAAGTCTGTATGTTTCGCTGAAAGAACCTCTTGTAGCTATAGCTCATATGACTCTCTCAGACACAGATAACATCCTCTTGAAATTGTAGTTATATTATTATTGTTCTATTTTTTATTTTAAACTGCAAGTCATAATTTTTTTTCATTGTTCTTTATCGTGTTTGTCTCTCATTGCGAATTTTGTAGCATTTCTTCCAGATCCACTGGGTTATTCCTCAAAATCTGCATAACTTTTCTTGACAGCTAAGTGTAATGTCAAACCTGTTTACACAGTCCTGTCTCAGATAAATACAGAATATCTCCATGGAATTTTTTCCCTCAGGGTCAATTTTCCATACCAGTTCCATGACAGATAATTTAATGTAAACATTGGGCACACATACTTTGTGACAAAACATTTACATTTCTTTTGTGCATCGTGATGCTGAGTAGACCACACCTCATTCCATTCCCTTTTTGTTGGTAACTGCCACTAGTATTTCCCTGTGCTTTCTGGCACTGACTAGGAAAAACCCAAGTGTTTGAAACTTTTACACAGTGATATTACTGGGGGTTTTTTGTCTTGTTTTGGTGCTCACACCAGGCTTATGTGCTTAAAAATAAAGTGAATAAACTGAGACCTAGTTATTTCTTCGCTGGAGATGCTTATTTCTACTGTCCAGTGCCATGCTAGGTGATAAATTTCCCTCATCCCTGAACAATATTGATGGTAAGTGACCATCCAAATGTACTAGATGTCTATTTCAAAATGTTTGAAGAGACATACTTCCTATTTTGGTCAGGTACATATGGGTGTAAGACTATGTTGATAAATACAGTTATCCTTTGTTCCCAGCTCACATAAGCAGTCCTTAAGAAATCAACATGTGTCATTTTAGTTCATCATACAGGACTGATAAATCTTCAGTCGCCAAAGTGCATAGTTCACTTTGAGTTGAAACAGATTGTTAGAATGACTTCACAGCTTTAGTGTGATCAGTATGTGTTCCCAGGTCATACACAACGTATGTTTTACCTCCATTGCTTGTGTTCCTTTCATGAGTTCTGTTTTCAAAAACGATTGTGTGTTACACTTGAAGTGTATCTATTTAAGAATTTTATAGATAGGATGTCTACTGAGAAATTAGGTGTACCCCTCGATGCAGAGTTAAGGTACATCAGAAGGTAAACAATTTATTGGATGCAAAGACAGAAAAACACAATATGTCTAATTTATAGAAGTTGCCCACATTGCATATTAGTTATCTCTTTAAGTTGCCTCTTTGAATTACCAATGCAATATCTGTCCGTGACTACAAAGTGCTTGTAGATATGAATTTATGGGTCCAAAATACTTTGGACAACCACAACTTTATGTCTTGAGACACTGAGTGCATCTCCACGATCCCTGACACACACAGTGAGAGTGTCACAGGTATGCTGATGCTTATTAGCAATTCATTTGAAGAGATGGGTACTTTGGCTGTGTGGTATTTGGAGCATACAAACACAGAAATGTATATTTCAGAAAGTATTAAGCAAATAGAGAAATTATTAACAATTTGAGTTTATATACACATTAGTTGTGAGACAATATTGTATATGTAACAGCAGTTCAAAATGGTTTTGAATCTGAAACTCCAGAAACAGGAGAAGAAGAAACATGGTTGAAAACTAACCTGTCACAAGGACTGTCCGGCCTTGCATATCATGTATACCTGATCAGCTAATATCAGCTTTCCATTGTATTGCCTTAAGTGTAAATTGTTAACATAATTATATTGCTCAAGTGAAACTTGGCCCTGATACCTAATTTGTGATTCAGGAGCTTAAACAGATCTTGAATTCTCTCAAGGGAGAGGGCAACACAGTGAAAGTGGAAAAAAAAAATACTGGTATCATATATTAGTGATGGATGCTTTTCAGTACTGTTAATCATAGTGTTAAGGGTAGCATACAGAATAAGAAAACAAAACCGTTTTTTTTTGTGCTTCAGAATAGTGCATGAAACAAAAACTAGATTTTTTAAAATTGTGGTTGAGTAAATTACTTCATATGTACATCAAGATCAATGTAGGAGATTTACTCAGCATACTAATTCTGGAGAAAACTCCTCGGGTGAATTGTAGATAAAGAGGAAATAGTACAGATTTTTTTTTAATTATCTAGAACTGTATATAGCTAGGTAAACTATTCAAAGTTTTGTGAGATGCCCATTAGTGCTCTGAGTTTTTATTTTTCATTCTTTTAATACATAATTCATCCTTAGTTTTTTATTTGTTTAAAACACTATCTCTAATGAAATGTCCTGACTTAAATTTGTGGATTCAACTTTTACTCTAACTTTAGTCCAAAAGGAAGAAATAATTGGATTTCTTTTAGTGCCCCATATTGTTACTGCACTCTTGAGATCCAGACCAATTGAGAGAGAACGAACTGTTCTGCTTGGTTTTGGTTTATAGCCAATCAGGTAAGGAATTTTCATGTTGAATCTCAGTGAAAACTAAACATGAGATACTGGAATCAGAAAGAAAGGTAGTTTTTCTAAATAATGCCACCTTGTTTGTAGAACAAGAAAGAATCTGCTCGCTTCTCAGGCCCCATGCTGAGCAATCAGGACCTGCAATTAGAAGAAATGGAAATAAAATCTTCTGGAATAAAGAACCACATTGAGAAAGCAAGGATGGAATTTTTAGTGCAGTTCTTTCCTGAAGTGTTTCAAAGCCCTTTTAATGGATATACCAAATAATAAGTTGAAATATTTCCAGCATCCCCAGATGAACCTACTCCAGCATTCAATTGTGTAGCTCATGGTTTAGAATGTCACACTGTTTCGGATGTTTTGGCTGTCTCTTTACATTTCACAAATGTCTTTCTGATATCATCCCCTTGGAAAAATAAATAGACATATCAGCAAAAGAGCTATGGAGTTAACTTTCTGGGCAGTACCTGTACACTGAAGATGCGTCAGACTTGCAGACACAAATAAGAGTATTCTGTGCATTTCACAGATTTCTCAGAGTTGCTACTGGCTGTGCTAAACTCCCCAGTTTAACCATGGGCAGCTGGCCAGCAAAGAAAAGATATTGCTCACATACGTCTATAGCAGTAGCAGCTGATAAGCTTACCTGCAAACTAAAAAGCACAGTGGTCCTTTGTTAATGAAGTGTATCTGACAGAAATAGTGGAACACAGGGCTTCATCTGGAGATCAGTGGAAATGTAATCCAGCAGGATTAAATGAGATGTGCTTAAATAAGTTATTTTCTTAGGACAGATCTAGGGTGAAATCCTTTTTCTTGTGCATCTCCGTCATCTTTCTACTCTGCAAATACCTTTACCCTCTTAAGTCTTTTCTTAACTCATGTCAAAAAGAGTTCAAAGCCTCCTCAGCTTTCTCTAACTCTCTGCTAAATGGCACAATTACATATTTCTTCAGTCTCTGAATGAGGTGGTTCTTTCTTGATCATTAAATTGTGGATCTTAATGACACTCCTTTAAAATTAAGGTTCTTTTGCTAAACATTGAAAACGAAGAAGAAATACTGTTTGAATTCAAGATGCAAATTTATCTCTTTTGATGTAGGGACTGGAGGTAGTAGTGGCTAAGATGTACGATCCCTCTTCTGCCCATGCTGCTTATAAAGGTGCACACAGACTTAGTAAGAGCCATAATACTGGAGTCTTTGTTTTTGTCTTCCTTATGTAAAATGCAGATAGCTCAAACCTGATAATTAGGGCACTGCACCCAGTATTTTTTGATACATGAAACATCTGATATACAGTAAAGTAGCCATGCCCTGGAATAGATAGAAAACTTTTCCAGCACCAGAAATTAGACAGTTTGGGTGCTGACTGAAATTACAGGTAAATATCCTGAAGGCTTCCAAAAGCTCTGTTATTTTTGAAAATTTCAGCTCCTAAAATTACTAAGAGACTCTTAAATACTTTATCACACCCTGCAAATTTGTTGTTTCATCTCCACACTTAAGTAATGAGAAGGTAAGAAGCCTCACGAAAAAAAGCTACTAAAATAAGTAAGAATAATTCAGTGTATTTTATATTGGTTGGTCTCTAAGGTAAATATCAAGGCTCAAAAAACACTAAGAAAATGTCAGTGACTGAAAAAATATGGAAGTTTTGCTTGAGTTATGCAGCTTAACAATTACAATTTTCCAGCAGTCAGAAGGCTCTTAGTTTGTATTTGTTTATCTGCATTCCAAATGTCTATGTCAGAAGAAATACATAATATGTCTTATGTCAACACACCTCAAAAATTCTAGACACCTATTGAGCTGGAATACTTTGAGTCCTGTAGTCACAGCTACTTATCAGTCAAGTTTTTTTTCTGAATACATCAGTAACTGCTACTTAAATACCACATAAATCTAGTTATTTTCTAGAAAATTTATTCTGTTTATTGATTTGCATTGTTTTGTAGATTTGAGAAAGATAAGGCTTCACTGTTGTATAAACTTCTAAAAAGAAACCCTTTTAGATACTTATACAAAACCAGAATTAGCATATGTAGTGTGATTGTTACGTCAAAATCTGTAGTTAACTCTTAAGTCTTTGTGGGAGACTGCCAGGTGATTGGTGAAAATTGTCTTTCACAACATTTGACATTTTATCCTTATTACTCACTTGATACAATGTTTTCATTAATAGTTTTGATTCAGAAGAAACTGTCTTGGAGTCTAAAGTAATTCTGTTTTATCAGAGGGTTTTATCATGAGCCGCTTTAATGCATATTGACTACTAAAGCACAATGTGTGTGTGCTAGCAGCCTTGAAATTCTGATCGCTTCCAGTAGCCTTTACAGTCTTGAGAATATTTATCAAGGACTCTTTTGCAGTAGTTCCATAGCTGAACTGTGACAACACAGTTACTTGATGTTGACGACAGAAGAATTGTAAATTTTAGTAATTTTTTTAAGTGAATAGGCAGTCAGTTGATTCATGTAGCAAAAAACTATTGTCCACCTTCAAAACTCCGCATGGTATATTGAGTCAGAGGTGTCAGAAGTGGCAGTAATAAAAGTCCCTAAGAGAGTCACATACTTTTGGTCTGGGTGTAGGGAAGAAAGGAATTTGAAAGAAAGAAATCATGTATCTATCTTCTATTGGAGAGAAGGCGGGAGAAATCTAATTTTATTAGATACATGAATGCGCAAAATCCATGAGAACTTTCAGGAAAGGATTTGGTAGTCTCATGTTATGAGTAGTTGGGAGGATAGCAGAAAGTCATTGTAAGCAGTCCTTTTGAAAGGAGAAGGAAGTGTTGACAACTATGGTGATTTAATTTCTTCTGAAATCAATAAAGAAGGTGATAAAGAAAAGGCAAAACAAGACCCGGACCGTGTCCTCTTGCTGCCTGTAGGCACCTTGGCAGTTGATTCAAATTCCCTGTGGACCTAGCCCAGGAGAACATGCAATCCATTGCTTTTTGGAGGAAGGTCAAAGGTTGTAATGTTTTGAGATATCCAGTGCCATACCATAACATAAATGCTTGCACCCTCTTAGGAGTAACAATGCAGGCCTGTAACAAAGACAATCATGATCATAATAGCTGCTTGCAATTCCTGCTTCATCAGCCTAGTGTCTGCAACCCTATTGAGCACATATTTAGGTTACTTAGAGGATTCTGAGATCAAGCCTTCAAAAGTAATCAAAACAAAACACTGGACAAAAATTATCTTCTCATTCCTGTATAGAATGGAGATTATTGCTACTGGGTAAACCTCATACCAGAAACAATCTAAGAAAAACTTTTGCAAAATGCAAAACACTCCAGCTTAAACTAATAGGCAGAATTTCCTGGCAACCTTGAAATAACACATAACCATCTTGCTCAGAAAATTAGGTGATATCTGGTATTAAGTTCTGGGGTGCTGTTGGTTCTTGTCCCCTTTTCTAGATGCCTTCTCTCATGTTGTGTCTGTTAGTTGAAGTCCTGTGACATAAGGACCAGGGATGGCAATACAGGGGAAACTGAGAAGCACACAATCAGTGAAGAACTGAGACATGAGACATCTAAAACTCCCTTTTGTTGTTTGTGTTCATTTAGGTTTCAGTAAATTAAAAATTATGTCAATGACAATACACAGTTGTATAGTATATATTGTTGAGATTTCATTAAGTCTTTTAACCTTATGTCAAAGTCTTTTGTGAGTTTTTTTCTGAGATAACAGAAGTTCTTTCTGTGAAGAGGATAATTTTGGAGTTTGCCCAGTGAAGGCTTTTACTCTCATAGCTAGTGACTGGCATTTGGATAAATGAGAGAGAAAATTCTAAGTAGTTACAAACTAGCATGACCTGGATGTATAGCTCAGTTGGGAGAGCATTGCACTCCTAATCTGAGGGTCAGGGGTTCAAGTCCCCGTCCAGGTATGAGGCTTGTCAGAGTTGGGCTGATGGTTGGACTAGATGATCTGAAAGGTCCCTTCCAACCTAGATGACTATGACACTATGACACTACTTAGCAGTGTTAGTTAGCAGCAGCCACATTTGATTAACCCTTAAGCAAAGAGCCTGCTGTTGCACATAGTAGCCCTAACTTCTTATTGAGAAAAGAGCACAAGTCACTTGAAGTAAGGAGATTCACATTTTCTCCCAGACATGTCTTTTCTTTGCATGCTGTTTAAAGACTGAAATGTATAAAACAGGATTGACATTATGTAATTACTTTCCTCTTACTCTGTTGCTAACTCAATTTAGTTTTCATTCCTAGGTATTTAAAAGACCATTATTTTTCCATCAGAGTTTTCTATCTGCCAATTAAAGCTTTAGATCAATGAATGGAGGGAGAATTCTGTTATAAAAGGTTTCAGGTAGACACACTGAAATGTTCATTGAATTGCTTTTCTTTCCTTTTTTTGATGTGATTTTTACCAGATATAACAATTTTCTTAGCGTTTTTAACAGTGCTTTTCTAGCATGGTTCTGGAAGCAAAATATTTGTGTCTGAATGCCAAGTTTGCTTAGCAGTAGTTGTTAAGCAAGAGGAAAAGCTCCAATACTGTGGGATTTTATATTTAATCTCAAACTGCTAAAGTTATACTGAATTAGAGGATGTTAACATGGGCTGCAGTAATGGCATATATCTCTGGCATATTTTTTTCTCCTTACCTAGGTAATAATTCTCAGTAGGACCAATATTACAATTTTTCTCAGATCTCCTGAGTCACATGATGAGAAGTCATCAGTGTCTAAGAGAACTTCAGGTAGGGCTGGTTAATAAGCTAGCGTAGAAACACGTGAAGTGAAAACACTAACGCTGCCTGCAGTTATTAACTGTCAAAAGTTACTAGCAGGTCTGAGTATACTGCACCATTAAACATTAACATTTCTGATAGATGTATTATGACTATAGTTTTGTTTTTAAGAACGCAACAAACAGTATCTTAGTACTTACCCTTGATTAATGTGATTGCTCTGCTCTAACTTTCATTTAACTTTCTAAAGCAAATTAAGTTCTCAGCCTCAGCACCAACATTGGGAAATATTTCAGTTGTACAAGTAGAAAGGTCTCATCTGCATAAGCATCAGAATTAAAGATTCCAACAAACCAGTTTTGATCGTACTTTTTATTCTAGCTTTTTAGATTTCATCAGCTATCTAATCTCATTAGGAGGTATCAAATTTGTATCTAATCATTTAAATGTCATTATCAAAGATTATGTATTTTTTTACTGCTTTCAGTAGCAATCAAAATATACCAGCAAAGAAGGCTTATATTTCATGGCCTAGAAAAGCAGAACCACCTTTCCGTAGGTTTCTATGTTTTTTGAAGCTGATTAACAATGGATTTGGGTTTTGTCCCTAGTTTTGTTTATTTGGAAGGGAGTTTTTTTAGTGTAGCAGGTAGATGGTAAAGTTTTCTGTATCATTGCTCTTAATACAAGAAGGGGAAGCACGCCCAACCTAATGATAGAGCAATGATAAAAAGATTACACTAAAACCACTGTTCTGCTGGTGGTCTCTTCTCTCCTTACAGCTTGTTCTCATTTCTTTTAAAATGGCCACGTAAAAGGCTTCTGACAAGAATGCATTATTTCACTGGTGTGGCAGGAAGCTGTTCTTGTGATTCATTTGATATTGCTCCTGCATTTTATCCCATAGATAGTGATAGGCTTTATCCCTCACTGATAAAGGTGAGGGCTTTCTAAATCCTGTGAAAGTGTTCTGACATGTTCTTCCTAGTACAGTGGGTATATCTGCCTAATTAACTAATGTCCCTGAAGTTCCATTTGTCTAAAACATTTTGCATTTCTTGGTTTGCAGTGCTATTTGAGGCTTACAGGCAATTGTACTTTGTTTCAGATGTAATCAGACATGGACTAAGAAACAGGGTTTTGTTTACACTTTTAAAAATAGCTTTTTTGTAGCTTATAAAAATAATAAAATTAAAAACTCATCTCAATAAGCAGATCTTTGCATTTGCTGTATCTAATGTATGTGTAACAATAGCTCCTTCATTCCTTCCCTTATATTCTTATGTCACTAATATAATTTTATTGGTTAGTTGCTGTTGAGAGGGAAATTAGATAAATTTTCAAGATCAAAGCCTCTCTTAATAGGTTACCCAAGGCAACTAAGATCATTTCTTCTTCAGCTTTTTTTTGCAGTCAGCCAGAAACGGTGAGACACAAGGACTGCTTTTCCCCTGTAGAAGCATTTTGGCATTTCACACAGGTTTGCTAATCACAGTTTGAATCAAGCTGCTCTCAAATCTGAGAACTAAAGTCATTGGAGCCATTGTACTTTGTTTTTTTTTAATTTGGCCCTAATGTCTTAGTGTGGATGAATGTCTTTTACACATCATCATTCAGAATGTAGCTGTTATACTGATGGCAGTTTCTCTCTACTCCATTTGATTACTTTTGGAGGACTTGCAAGAATGGTGCCTCAAGCTTTGTTTTAGGCTTGGAGATCCTGCTGAACACAATAGCTAAATCAGCAATATTGTGTTTTCATGCTTACCCTGAGTTAAATATCTTTGGCCTGAAACAGACATGCTAGTTAGTTTATAACAAATTTTTTCATTATCTTGACATTTCTTAAACTCTCCATCTGTTATTCATATGGTGCACTTGGAAATCGAAGGGTGTGCTGGTGTTAAGAGGAGTGACTTAAAAGCACTCCTTCTTTCTGTCAAAAGCACGATTCCCATCTTCAGGAGTGCAAAGTGCTGACAGAGTTATAAAAGCAAAGTTCTGGCCTTGTTGTTTTAGAAAGGTTTGACATTCTGTTGTGTATTATTAATGAGCACAAGATTCAAGATTAGAAATCCAGCAGTGATGCTTTCTTTATGGCTGATCATATAGCGTATTAGGCAGTATTCTCATTTATGAAAGCTTATCTGAGATTAATGTAAAACATAAGATTCTCTTTCTTCCTCCAGCTGGATGTAGCACAGATTCATGAAATGTTCTGCTGTGTTTATCATTTCACCTCACTGTTTCAAGTATTTGGGCTTGCTGGACTAAATGTATGTGGTACAGGCACAGTTCAGAAGCAGCATTGCTGCCAATCAAAGATCATTTGATGATAAATGTAGTGCAAGGGTGCCAGAGACATTTTATTGTTTCCTTACATTAAACTGAAAATTAAGTAGTCTCATACTCAGGTATGTATTAACTACATAAATTGTCCCATCTTAATAGGTTTTCAATGACATATTATCATTGCCATTGCAGAGTGTAAACAAGGAAGTAGAATGTGTTCACAATAACTTATGGGAGTGAAAACAAGAAGTTTTAATTTATACTTGGCTAAAGTATTGATGGCTAAGACTTGCATTACATATAGAAAAGTCTCTCGCTTCTCATATGGTTTATTAGAGTTGCCTAAATCCTTCTGCTTTGATTTATTTGGGGGTCTTTTGAAGATTTGGGGGCTAGTTTTCTTAGCAGATCACTTCAGTAATTACAGAAAAATATTTATTAGTTCTTTTGGACTACAAATAAATGCAAAAAGCAATTTCCTCATTCTTAAACAAAAAAAAAAAAAGAAAGAAACCACCTTTGACTTATCTCTGTTTTCCTTTTGAGACATGAGCCTGTAAGTCACAGCTTTCCTTAACAGGTGAGACCAGGTTCTCCACAGACGATGGTTCAGTTGCTCCAGAAAACTGAAATTTATTGTGGAGGCACAAAGACTTAGGCAAGGAAATGAATCTGCAGAAGTTCACAGAGACCTATGAAGACACTATCTTTGATTCTTGTCAAGTCTATGGGTCTTGTTCGTACAGCAGTTCAACTGACAACTTTCATATGAAGCTCTCTCTCAGTTACTGAGAGTCTACCAGAGTGAGTTCTTTTCTTAGTCTTCCTTGATGGTATCCACCAACCCCCAGGATACTGAGAAAGGTTGAGGTCAGTCTCATATGCCAGACTAGAGGAAGAAAAGATATGGGCAAACAGTTGAAAGGCTTCTTAGTGGCACAGGAAGGGCAATAGGCATATATATAGATATATACATATACACATGTGAACTGTTGCAATTTGTTATGTATTTGTGTGGGAGTAGAAGAGATAATACTGTTTATGTCCAGCCTAATATGAATTTGGATGGTAGCTCCGGGTAGCAGAGTTTAGTTGCTCTACTTTTGCAGGTGGCTGGCTGCTCAGCTTACAAGAGAGCCAAGTTATGTACACCTTCATGGTGCTGGTATCTGCAGAAAACATGGGAATAGTCAGTAGTTCCACAGGCAGTAGCTGAAGAGAAACAATTTACTCCAATGCTAAAATCCAATAGCAGTAGATTAACCCATGAGGCATGACACATGAAGTTTGAAATCATTAAAACTGTGATAATTATTCTTGAAAATCAGTGGTTTCCTACTGCAAATGTTTCATAATCTGATTAAGTGGTGTGTATACATCTGAAATGTAGAAGTCTAAAGTACCTGACTCACTTCTGAATGGATTGAACTGTAAATTTCTCTTCACACTTGTCAAAGAGACACAGCATCCATTTTAACGAAAAGATTTTTTTATTAAGAGGAATCTGTCACTCACTGGAAGGTGACAAAAGAAGTAATGAGACAAAAAAGTCGTTTGTATTAAGTCACCTGGATGCTGCATGATTTCACAGGGAAGTATAGTAATAAACCTGCTAAAAATTTGAGGTCAGCATTTTCAGTTCAGTTCAAAGATAATATTTCCTATACATCCATTATTTTCTTCAAATTTTCAATGGAAAATCATTTAGCCCTTAGTTCTTAAAACTCATTCTATGTTTTTCAAAGCTATTAGAGGTCATACCAACAGAGAAAGTCTGTCATCTTAAAGCTACAAGGTCTTCAAATGATCCTTCTCTGTACATAAAGGAATAGCCTTTCTTATAATTTGTGAAGTCTTTGAACTTAAAATGCACTGCACAGTGGACAACCGGACCTTTAGAGGTTGCTATCTCTTATTCATGGCTTCCCTTCATTCAGTCTGGTGGGGTTATTTGTTCAACAGGGGAGAAAAATTAAAAAAAAAAACCAAAAAAACCAGGAAACCTGGCTACCATATTTTTATTTGAGCCCCCACCAGGGCCCAGTAGAGGGGCAAAATCCCCTCCCTGGCCCTGCTGNTTAAAATGCACTGCACAGTGGACAACCGGACCTTTAGAGGTTGCTATCTCTTATTCATGGCTTCCCTTCATTCAGTCTGGTGGGGTTATTTGTTCAACAGGGGAGAAAAATTAAAAAAAAAAAAAACAAAAAAACCAGGAAGCCTTGCTACCAATTTATTGTGCTAACCTCTGTGCTGCAATTGCCCTATGCATGACAGGCCTGATCACAGCACTAGATTCTAGATAGTTTTGTACTGACTTTTCTTTAAACCATTTTTGTATCTTTAGCCTACAAGTGGAATAGAACTTGATTCACTTTATTGAAATGTCCCAAATGCTGCAGAGACTTGGATTTACAGATCACAAAATTTCAGGATGCAGCAATTCTTTCATTTCTTTTCTGTATCCATCCACAAGGGAGGAAAGTCAACATACAAAAGGACATTTGCAAGGTGAATCAGAGCTTGCATGGCTGAAGAATATACAGAGCAAGAGAGCAAGGTCGATTTGATCACATTCCCGAAGGACAATGCCAATGCCTACTCCTTAAAAGGAAAGAAAAGAGGCACTTTGATTGAAATTGTGCAGGGCCGCAACCTAGAATTTGCTGCTCAATTTCCTGTAGTTGTGGCAGTTTAGACTAGGGAGGTTCACTCTAAGTAGCTTTCAGGGGGAGAGTGATACAATTATATATACCCTTTAATAACACTCTGATATTTTATCTGTCATGTAATGCAGGAGTCAATAAGAAGAGGACCTGACCCACAGCTTCATACAATCTGGCACAGCTCCACTGAATTCAGCAGCCCTGTACCAATTCATACAGGCTTGCCACTATATGCTTGCACACACAGACACTTTTCATTTCCTCAAACAGTCTGGCAAAAACAGCAAGAGGGAAAAAGTAATGTCTAAGACTGCATTTGATGCCCACTATTAACAATGGCAACATGGCTATTTGGAATTGAAATCTACTGTGCCTCCCTTACAACCTCTACTTTGGTTGGTCTCTAAACTGGTGTCCAGATTGCCCGTGCTTTAACTAAGTCATTTTTATCATCTAGAAATTTGTTACAGGTTTACCTACAGCAGCAGTAAAATTCCCTGAGCTATTGAAGTGCATGAGATGCCTGCAGCAGACCTTGTCCTCAAGTACTTTTAGTTTCTGCACAAACCTGTTATATCAAATCAGTTGGATATAACCTTTTTTAACTTCAATTCCTTTTATTTTTCAAAAGGGCAGTTTTTAACTATTGGTTGGTGAGGGTTTTTTAAATGTAGTGAAATAGTCAGGCTTTGTGCAATAACATTTAAAGTTTATTTTCTTTTTTTACATTTCTTCTTCCTTATTTAATCCTGTGAGTATATGCGTTATATGATGCTATAAACTGCTGAGCAAATTAGAGCAATGAGAGAATTAACTGTCAGGGCATTAAGGAATAAGGCTTTATTCCATAGTACTAATATATGTTAAATTCCTCCCTTTCCAAATCTTAAAAAAATTATATTAAAAAAGCCCTGTTGAACAACATCATCAGGTAGAAATTAACAGAGGCAACATTTTTTCATGAACCTGCAAATAGGAAATTTTCATGCCCGTTGCTGGTGGCTTTGACTAGATGGCCTTTGAAGGTCCTTTTCAACCCAAACTGTTCTGTGATTCCTTGGACCCTTTCTGTTGAAAAAGTTTAAAAGTGCATGACAGTCCCTTTTATTCAGATTGTCCGTTGGTTCAGGCTAGTAGAGTAGCTCATAAGGTAGCTTCCCGATCAAAAGGCAGTGAGCAATGTGTAGCTGTCAGAAATTGCTTTACTCCGTGATATAAATGAGTACAGTTTCCATTCTGTATTTCTTGAGCTCATCTAATTGTTCCCTAATATAATATTTTTCAGCTGGAAAGTGGGATACATTTCAAGAAATACAAACTTATTATTAAAAATCATGTGATATTTTTTAAGAGTTTAAATATTGCCATTTTCTTCTGAAACTGAATTATTACAAAAGTACAAACTTTGCCTAAGACTTGTGCATCAAAATTCTGTCTGCCATGATGCCTATAGAGGCAAAACATGTCTGACAGGATATACAGAGTGATTTATTAGGCTGCTAAACAAGTGATAATTCTCTATTTGAAAGCCATTGTGTCTGGAGTCGTTGCTCAGTACCAGTTTGATACTAATTCCTGCATCCAGAGGGTTTTAATTTTTGGAGATAAGCTATTGATTTTTTTCTTATGCAGAACTAGTTTCCAGTTACACAAATTAAAGAGTAAGAAAAGGCAAAAAGAACCCTTAAATGTTCTTAATTTCTTTTGGCTATTTCTTTGATCCATGTATTTTATCTGAAAGGGAAGTATTGAGTGTAATAGGGAACTGTATTATATCACGAAACAGCAAGGCTTAAAAATCTTGTTAGGCAGTCACTGCTTCAGCAGAATGAAATGCTGTTGCAACAGGAGGAAAATTAAACACCAGTTATTTAATCAGTCAATTACAACATCAAAGGCTTCCATTTATGAAAGAACAGAGAGAGTGCAATTCTTGGTTTTTAGCAAGCCAGGGAGCTTTTTATTCTGAATTCAGTGGCCTAGAATTTGAGACCTTATTTAAGATTGTAATCCTACAGCATCATATGTAGCCTATGTGACTAGTTCTAAGAACAACTGTGGAAGGAATAGCTGTGTAATGTTGATGCAGATTTGAACGAGTTATTGTAAGTAATTAACTCATCCTGTGTCTTAGTATTCTAGGAGAAAAGGGGGTTGCTTATTATTGGAAAAATATTGTTTCAGGGTGCTTATTCTCAGCTCATGTATTTGTTTGTTTTCTGTACTTGTCTGAATCTTCAGTAACACTCCTTATTTTCATAAACTTTGGAACTCTCTCCTAGTATTTCCTCATGGATTGATTTCTGTTTTTGAAAATTCCTCAACTATGTAACTGGAACAAATATTCATAATGTAGCTTAGAACATTTTTTTTTTTAATACTGTGTAGTATTAACAGTTTTCTGTATGTATCAGAAATACTGATTCTTGAAAAGGAAGTCTTCTCTGCTTTATCATTGGCACTCATTCCAAGTGAATGAGTATGCAGAGTTAACAGGACAGAACTGTTGAAATTGTATCATCTCTTATTCCAACAAGTATTTCTACAAAAGGTTAGGACATGAGGATGTGTTTTAACAAGGAAAGGTTAGCTGGAAATGAGGTAACCTTGCTGAGCTTTTCAGTACAAAACCCCCAAAATTCATAGCAAGAAGGTGAGGGTAATTCTTTCTGGGCACTGAGGACTCATATGCACGCCCACAGGGAAAGTGAGCTAGGGAGAGGCACTGGTTTTAACATACTAAATTTTTCTAGAAGAGCTCTCTTCTTGTGGCTTATTTTGCTTTGTTTAGGTTTTGACAGAAAGCCTGTAAAGCTTTCAGTCATTTGTGTTTGTCTGTACCATTCTTAGAGTAACTCAGCTACCGTATGCAAGTATAACCTGGGAACCAGGATGCAATACTAGCCAATATGCAATCTTAGGGGGGAAAAAACCCCACAAAAATAGAGACTTACAGGTTCTAACCAGCTCTGTTAGCAGTTCATACAAAAAGCCTACCTCCAAATTCCTCCTCACAACTGAGGGCTAGTTGCATTCACTTGATGTTTCTTTAGTAAAATGTGTACCTAACAGAGGCAACTCAGTCATGTCTGTCACATGAAATCTAAAGACACTGTAAGAAAATAAAGTATTCAGCTCTGTATGCAAGGTATGATATAGACGTTATTTCACAAGACAAGGTTTTTTTATCTGTTATAATATGGCATCTTACCTCTGCAATTCCAATGCTCTATTTCTTACATATGTCTGAAACAAAAGCAGTTGATGGTAAAGGAAAGTTGAGATTTATTTTCAGAATTTCCTAAAAAGTGATAATATTTTTAAATTACTTGACTGGAATGAAATGCATTCTACATGAAGGTAATAGCAAAAGAATATGTTTCTTTTCGAAATTCCTCCAGCAGTCTTCCTCCCTTCGTTAATGAAATGGAACAGTCTATGCCTTTATCACTTCTTCCATTTAATCTTGTTAATGCAGTCTCATAAAACTCCACTTTGACAGCAGACAGCACAGGTGTAACTGAGAATAAGTTGAGTAGTAGGGAGAATACTACTATTCTGTTTCTAGGAGTCATATTTACAGCAAGATGTGTGATATTCAACCCAGAATAAAAACTGATGCTACTGATGATTTCAAACGTTTTGATTCTTTGCTTCTTTAATGATACAAATTATTTTAATGTAGAATAAATACTGGAATATTAATTATTTTCTATGAAATTTAACCTTTAGACAACTGCACTTACGAGCTTAACTAAGATTAATTCTTCCTTCTGTGCTAAAAGACGGAGATTAAATTACTGAGTAGACAGTTGAGAAATACAACATTTTTCAGACAGCAACTGATGCAAATCCAAGAAATTCTCCAGATTATTTGATTGCTTTTCAAAGGATGGGGCAAAGATTTTAAATTAAAATGTGCAAGAGTAGAAATTCACAGTGAAGATAGTAAATAAGAATAAATTCAAGAAGATCTTTGAAGGGTACATCACAAAGATTATAAAGCCATTCTGGTCCAAAATCACTTTTCCTACTTACTTGTTTTTGCCTTTGTCTTGTCATTTTGGCTTGTAGGAATTACACTATGCCTAATGTACATGGAATGGCACTGTAAGGAGAGTGATCCAGAACAGTGGATGGAAAATTATTCCGTGTTTGTGGCTGTAGTTACATAAAGTCCCAGAACATCTTTGCTGCACTGCTATAATCCTACCTCCGTGAATTACTCCAAATTACTCCAAATTTGCTTTGTGCAACTCAGTACAAAACCTGTACCATCAGAAATACATTTACCTGTTCCTTCTTTTATTAAAGCAACCAGCTTGATGGGGTTTAAAATTGGGGGAAAAAAAAAGAAAAAGACATAGAAAAAGCAACTCCCATTTTCAAGTAGGCATTTGCTAATGGATCAGCTCATTAACAATAACATATATATAAACAATGCTTATGCATTCTTCCCTCTCAGCTTTTCCTTGAGCATTATAGTTATCTATTTTGGTAAGAAACTTTAAGCTGTAAAATACTTAACATTAAACACTGCATTAATTAGCGGTTTGTCAGTGCAGCAAAAAAGCAATATATTTGACTTACTAAAATGCTTTGAGTTTTTAAGTTGCATCATGCCCTGTGGTTCACCAAAGTAAATCATGTAAAATTTTCCTTAAGGTATTTTCCTTAAGATATATAAAACATTTAATTGTAGTGGACAAATAGATTCATATAGATTCCTAGAATGAGAAATACTTCATGAAAGCGGAGTACAAAGGGTTGGAGTAGAGGGAAAAGGAATGTCGACTGGACAAGAATCTTATTTAGCAATGTGCAAAATTACCATTTATGCTCTCCTGTTATGCCATTCCCACCCATTAGTGGTCTGTGCTCTGTTATGCTTGATATTCTGTGTGAAGGAGTTTCTGAAAGTCCTTTGGCTTTTCTGGAATTGAATGCACCTGTTCAGTGTTACTGATAAATGCTGGGCTATCTTTTGTGCTTGATTTCCAGTTTTAAAGAAAACTCCCAGGCCTAAATTTCCAAAAAATTTAACAAGTGTATTATTTGCTTGCTACAGTAATTGATAGAGCTATGAAAATTTGTACTGGGGTTGTAAGATCTGTGGGAAAATTAGAATGTGATCAATTAATATAATAAAATGTTCAAACAATTTTGCAGGCATGCGTACTCAAATATGCAGGGAGAGGGAGTTTGATAATAACAGTGTGTAGGCAATCAATTACTTCTAAGAGTTCGTTATTGGGCTAGTTGAAAAGTAAAATATTGTTTTATTATCTATGTGATTTCCACAGCAGAATGCTTAGCGTATGAAATACGTTCTTGTTATACATCACTGTGAGATGTGGAAATCTTTTTCTGTATTTCCCCTAAAACAAGGTATGTTTAGGAGGAACAGAAAAATTGGGAAAAAGCATATTTTCAGAAGCCATTAGTAACCACCGAGTATGCTTTGGGATTGTTTTTAAGTCACATTTTTATATCTTGTAAAGTAAAATCTTTGGGCACAGTATCCTAATAGCTAGTGCTTAAGGTAGGTTTGCAATGACTACAAAAGTAAAACAATTTTGTTTTGTAAAGGTTACAAAATAGGAGATACAAAATTAGATTATTTAGGTGTGCTATCATATGTAGTGGTTTCTGGATTTTGAAGCTGTTTTTCTTCCTACTAAAGCTGACATTTTAAACATGGCTTTTCCTACAAAACTGGCAATATTTTTCCTGTTGGATTTGCAGGAAGTTTTGGACTTTTTAAAATCTCAGACTCCCTTCTTTCTTTTTTAAATATTTTTTAATAAAAAGTATAGAATACCAAGACCATAATAAAAACCAGTGCGGATTTCCACAGAAAAGGAAGAACATAATTATCCATTTATCCAAATCCAGTTGTTACATGAAAGTAAAATACCTTTCTGTTTTGAGTATCACTTAGGGATTTTTTAATCATAATTTTAATTTTATAACTTAATTATTTTCTAAAGGTTTAGATATCTTGATTCTTTTGTTATTGTATGTGTTCACAAAAAGAAAGCATTTTAAATGCTAGATATTTTATAATTTACAGGCAAGTTTGAATAAATTATAAATACTCAACAAAAATATTTGTGAAGACAATTCTGAGTTTCTTGGAAACGGCATTTTTTTGTAGGTCCTGCATATTTTGTATTGAAGACTGAACAAATCTCTTTAATCATTCCCAGCACTCTATAATACTGCAGTATCACTCCGTTCTCACACAATACTGTTTCTCACAATGGTCTATTCCAGATGTTGGTGTAGCCTTTATTCCCTTTGAGAAGTGCTGGGAAAGCCGTTCAGAAAATAAACAGTGTGGAAGAGGAGTTAAATAGGGTTATACTTGAAACCTCCCGTTAGTTATTCAGAGGTTGGCTTCAGGCTCTGTCAAGTGGCAACTGAGTAATGAATACTCAAATTATTGTTCTGTGTGGAAGAACTGTCAGTTCTGAACTGTGCTACAGTCCTCATTTTCCTTGATGATTTTGCATGGCTTTAAGTTTTTTGAAAGTACAGGAAACTGGAGATATTCAAACAAAACTACACAATCAGAGGGGGAAAAGGAAGCAGCAAGAGGGTTGCAGTTGTGGAGCTGGTGCAGTCCAGTAGCAACAAGCTGAAGAGTGTGCTGCCACAGGCAAAGCTAAGAATAAACAGTACACCTTCCTTCAGCTGCAAGCCAAAGTCAATTTTAGATTCATTTCCCACCTCGGGCTAGCAAGCAGTAACACTGGGTGGATGTAAGGACAGATGAAGTTATATGTGATCCCTCAGTCTTGAAAACAAAAGGTCTTTAGAGCCTCTTCCTGCAAGATTCTTTTTTTTTTTGCTACTGGAGTCTGTATCTGTGCAGTTACCCAAAAAGTTCTTGCTAAGGTGCTGAGTACTATATGACAATGTCAGTCATCTCTCAATAAGAAAATGGACTGTAAATATTTATCATGCTGTCTGCATTGTTCACATTCAAAGTTCTTTAGTCCCTTTATATAGAAGAAAAAAAATAGTCATGGTTTGTTGTCAGCCAGGAAATGGTTGTTCAGAAACACTGTAGACACTTTGAGTAGCTTTCTGAGTAAAAACAAATAAGGAGGGAAGAGAAATTGTCCTGCTAAATGCTGCTATATGGTATAACATTTAAGTGAGACATCCATAAATTATGGCAAATAGATTGGTAGAATAAATATCAAGTATACTTGTCATAGGAAAGTGCTTTTGGTTTGTAACATATTTTATGTAAAATGTGTTGGCTTTTTGAGCTAGTGCATATTTACTCTGTAGATTATTGCACTGAAACATGTTCATCACTGCTCATATAGCCGTCTTGACTAGCTTATATAAACACTAGCTTAAGCTTCTAGAGATTACTTGTAGAACATTGGATCTGATGAGCTCAAGTATAAGATAGCTTGGGTAGTATAATATTTGAGATTGCTATAGTAATCTCTTCAAGGAAAGTGTGCTGTATCAGCAGAAACATTGCTTGAGTCTTTGAGGGAAGCAGAAACTGTACGGTAATAATTCTGTGTTTATTAAACACTTAAATCTTTCTCTGAGAATAAAGCAATTATCTGTGCTCTTTATCAGGCTTTTTATAAAGCTTTAGGAATTCAATTAAGTATCTCTGATTTGAAATCACCTGTGGTGCCCAAATCACCAGTCTGGAAAATTGTTTTTGTTTTATAGTAAGTTGTTTTACTGTAGCACCACTCTTCGAATTTACACATAATTTCTATGCATTTGAGTTACTAGGGAAAAGAGTTGATAGATTAATATAATAAAGTGCATGTTGAGAGGTCAGTTGTCAAAAATCATTGATCCTTTAGCCCTTTCTAACTTAGAGTACAGTCTTTCCAGGGGTTCAGGCTTTGAGCCATGTCTTCTAACAAGAGGGATGATATTCATCTTTTTGGACCTGGACTGTACTTTCTTGCATTAGCCATCACCATCTCACACAGGATACAGGCCATTCTGTTTCTCTTCTGCTCCCTTCCCTGCTTGTAAACCATCTTACGAATCTCATGGACAGCCTTAGGCACTTGTGTGTCTTATGCACTTCAGTCACTCTGCCTTGTCCAAAATGAACAAGCTAACAAACTGATAGGTAGCACTTTATGTGCCTTTGGCTTCTTCCTGACCTTTCTGTGTTGGGCTGCCATTCTTGGAAAATAAGCTGTACAAATTTTGTTTGGAGTCCAGGAAATCACAGAAGCATCGAATGGTTTGGATCAGAAGGGACATTGAAGATCATGTAATTCCAACCCCCCCTGCAGTGGGCAGGGACACCTCCCACTAGGCCAGGTTGCTCAGTGCCTCATCCAGCCTGGCCTTAAACACCTCCAGGGCATCATCACCACTGTCTTGTAATAAACCCATGGTAATCCTGGTTTTCTATTAACTTATAAATATTTTTAAATTATTAAAATCATCACTTCTGCAGGAAAAAAAAAATAATCCAAGTAAGTATGTATCATAACGTAATATCTCTACTCTTAAGCTTCTCTTGCTCAAAATCCCCTTTGCACCTCAAAGAATCATCTAACCTTGCAAATCTTGCACCTTTTCTAATTGATTAGGATAATGAAATTCAGGTGTGACAAAGTCCTTCGTTCCTGTGTATGTATGTTGTGATAAAAAGTTAGGGGACCAAAAACACTTTTTAAAAGAATTTAAAAGATATTACACCTACCTGAAAATCACATCTCTGTCCTTGAATGGCAACTTTTTAATATTCTTAAATTGTTAAATAATTGCGAAATTCTGTAGCTACGTTCAGGAAAGGAAATAGAGCATTTGAACAAAACCATTTTTTTCTTACTTCTTACTGTGATACGAAGATGTTGTTCTACTGTACTCACTTTTTTTCCTATAATTTAACTTTCTTTGCTGAACATAAAGGCAGGTAATATCTGCCAATCATTCCTTCCAGATACAAAAACTGTATAAAAATGAAATACAAAAAGTTCAGATAATATAAGCTGTTGGAAGATTACCTTTAACTCCAGAGTAGCCATAATAATTTGAACTCATGTTTCAGCTTCAATAACTCCTTACTTCTAGTTCAAAGCATTCCACAATCATCTGTTAACATTATTATGGCCATGAAACAAATGCAACAAGTCTTCCAAAGTACCTATCTACAGTGTAGTTATAATCATATTTCCTTCATATGCAAAACCTGCAGGAAGGGTAATATGTAGCCTGTGATTTTGAGATTTTTTTATCAGGCTACAGACAATGTCATGCATATTTCTAACGTTTGATTTCTACTTCTTTTTTTAAAAAGTAAATGTTAGATGCACAAGGTAGCTACATAAAGAACTATTATTTCATTGAAAAACTTGAGGTTTTAAAAGGTTATTTTTCCAGTAGTCTCTAGAATAACAGAATCACAGAATCACAGAATGACCTGGGTTGGAAGGGACCTCAAGGATCATGTAGTTCCAACCCCCCTACCTAGCAGGGCCACCAAACAAACACAGGGCCCCATCCAACCTGGCCTTAACACCTTAACACATGGGGCATCCACAACCTCCC
>VZTY01009337.1:135599-187605 GCA_013400935.1 Turnix velox | reverse complement strand
TCAGCTTCAGTTGTTGGTGCCTCAGCAGTTGGTTCATCTGTTTCTTGTTCCTCTGGGGTGTCAGAGGTAATTTCTTCAACCTTGGGTGTCGTGGGTGGTTCTGTCTGTGTCACTGGTGTTTCTGTGGTGGCAGGGGTTGTGCTTTCTGGCTTTGGGGTGGTGGGTGGATCTGTGAATGTTCCAGTTGATTAGCTTTATATTGGTTGAAACATTAATTTCAACTTGCAAAAAAGACCAGATTATGTGTAAATCTTAGTTAAATTAGTTTCAAGAGAGAATAAAAACAGCAGCCTGCTGTCAAAACTTCTGTAATTTATAAAAGCCAAGATACCCTTTACTTAATTATAACATTGCCTTATCAAGCAATCCTCTCTCATTTGAGCAACATCAGGGAATTGGAAGAAATCATACTTTTTAAATACAGGTGGCTGATGTATCTCCTCCTCTATCTTTTTATACTTTGGATTTTTTTTTTTCTCTCTGTCAGTTACAGCTTTAAGACTCTCTTTCTTTATATATAATTTTACAATGGCTTGAATCACGCTGTCAATGTAGTACTTAGCAAAAAATAACAGCATTCTGTTGATGGTTACGTTGATCTCTTTGATTTATTGATTCATCATTGATTCAGTTTCAGGAATTTCTTTATTTGTCCTGCTATATTGATTTTTGTAATAGGGAATTGCCACAGCAGAAAACTAAGTACTCAAAATTTAAAATAAAAATTAAGATATGTAAGGGTTAAAATATTGGCCAAAAATGACTTCTAGTCTCATGTCATGCTTGTTACTTGAGGTTTCAACTTCAGACTAATCTCCCTAGTTATCACTGCTGGAACAGAATATCAAGGAACATGGCAAAGCAATGTGTTTTCCATTCAGAAAAAAAAAAGTTTTTTCTGATCAAAGCTAGAGAAGCCAGCTAGGAGTCTGTCCTGTTCTGGGCCTGCCAGTTCATCACTGTCCCAAAATACAGCACCCTTCTTGTTCTAGCTGTGGACTTGTTCCAAAACTGACAACAGCATGTAATGTATTTTTGGAAGATGTGTGTGAAAATTCAATAGAGATGCCGGAGACATCACTACACTCCAAAATCTGTTAAATGAACTCTCCAAAGGCACTATCCTGAGGTCTAGGTGAGGTAATTAGTTTATAAACTGAGCAGTTCCAAGCTTGGTAACTGTCTGGTAATGTCTAGCATCAGGTTTCTATTTCCAGAGCAGGAAAATGGTCTCTAATGTTCCTTCAGGTACCACCCATCCTGTTTCATTCACGTGTTTTCCTACCTTCCATAACTTCATTGGATGGCGTTACTTCTACTGGTTTCTTTTCCTCATCTGTGGACGACCTTTTAGCTGTTGATTTGTTTGGTGGAGGAGTCTCAGGTATTGGCTTTTCTGTGTGTACTGAAAGAAATAAAATAATCTTTTAGTGGGAGGGTTTCCAGGTCCTTGGTGTCAACTGTATCAGATGAAAGGGACTCCTTGTCAGGCAAGTGTAGTGATAGGACAAGGGGTAATGGTTTTAAATTGAAAAAAATGCATATGTAGATGACATATTAAGAAGAAATTCTTTCCCATGAGGGTGGGGAAACCCTGGCCCAGGCTGTTCAGAGAAACTATGGCTCCCCATCCCTGGAGGAGTTTAAAGCCATCTTAAAGCATCTTGGAGCTGGTGGGGAGGTGTCCCTGCTCATGGCACAGGAGAGGGGCTGGATGATCTTTGAGGTCCCTTCCAACCCAAACCATTCTGTGACTCTTTGAAAACCTAGCCTTGCACATTACTGTGGGTGACATTTCTGATGGTCAACTAAGTGTGTTAAGTATCAAAAGAGACTAATGCAAAATAGAAGTTTACTCTCAGAATTCATACCTTGGTGATGGCTTCTGGAAAGTGTTCGTCTTTGAGAAAATGCCACTTTATTTTTGCAATTAGTTTTTGTTATTTTTGTTTTGATTTTTGTTTGGTAGCTAACATGTTATAAGAAGACTGCACAGTTCATATTTTATCACAGTGCACAACATCATCTTTATTTAAATGCACCTGGGAAAAAATATAGTGATAATGAAGTTTCTTACCTGGTTTACAGAGTGCTCCATAGTCTGGGCAACATTTGCCATATCTTTCACAGTCTGGGTCACAGTCACACTCCCTTCCTCTTTCAAAGGCCTCAAAGCAACGTCCCTGGCAGGAGGCTGCTGCACAAGGCAGAACAAGAGAGTTAGCATTTTTGACTGGCTCAGATTTAACCCTGAGACCTTTCTACAGTGAAGTAATTTGCTTAAAGCTGATTCAAAGAACAGCTCTGTAAAATCAGATGGTTATTCTAGTCTGATCCGGAGCTTGTTTGTGTTGTAGTGGGGTTTGGATGGGGCCATACAACCATGGCTGCACTTTGCCATTGCTGTGAATTGAGACTATTTAAGACCATTTAGAATTTGTTGCAGGATAAAATGTGACTTCAGAGTTCTCTTTATCTGGGTCCCATCACAGGAGGTTTCCATCTCTCTAATAAAATAGGAGTTATCTCAAGAATGATATTTAAATTCTGGGTCTGGGTTTCAAAAAGTTATTCATGAGGGTGCCATTTTTGCATTAAAAGTGATGTCTACCCAACAGATCTGAAAAATAATTTATCTAAATAGGTTATGAATAAGGGTACCTGGTGTCTCTGGAAAAATAAAGCAACTTAATGGTGTTAAAGAGGTACTGGAATTGCAGATTGTGACTACTTTTAAAATATTATAACCATCTGTTTCCTTTAGTACTAATAATTTAAGAGCAATATTATCTGTCATGTTTTGACATGATTGATAGCTTTTAATGCTTTTAATTTGACATGATTGATGCTTTTAATGTTTCAGTATTGGCTGATTTCTAACAACTTCAGTCACTACAGTTCTGTTTCATATAAAGTTACCAAAATGTTTTGTAAAATGTGTGCACAGATATAACAGGCATGCTTACTGCATTTTTCAAGGGCAGAATTTTTACCCTAAACCTTAACATTACAAAGTAATATTTATTAACACTCAGTAATACCTTTAATATGTGAGTAGGTTACTGTTAAATTGAAGTGATAATGTTAGATCTGAAGCAAGGATGCTTAGCATCTCACAGAATTGAGCCAGCAATCACTTGGTATTTGTAGAATTTATCACATAAAAAATATAATCATTAAAAATATATAGGACAAAAGTAAGTACATCTCTATTGAGGTTGTTCTCTTTGTGGCACACAGGGCATAAAGTCATATTTTACAATGAAATCACTCTCTAGCAAATTGTTTATGTTTTATGATGTTAGAACAACTTTTATTCCTAAATGATTTTTGGCATTTCTCTAATTTAGTCAGCACTGATCACACACTTACTATGCAAAAGCTGTTGCATTATCTTATCTTATACCTGTAATCTTAATAGCCCTACAGTGCAGTGTAGCAAACTACACTTATCTAAATCACTGGTTAACACATTGGTGATTCATAAGACAGAGGGTTTTTTAACTCTCAGTAAACCAGTCTGAAACACTTGTATTTATTTACACTATACAGTTTTGCCTGTAATTAAAGCATATAAAATGATAGTCAATCAACCATCTTTCCCATCAAACTCTGGATGTGACTGTGATCCAGAGCTGATTTCTATCCATGCAAGGACACCTTCTGATTTTTGATTAGACCCTAGAATTGCCACGTCTTAAATTTGAGTTGAAATGTCCCAGAAATTTCCTGCAAAATCTTGGATTTTTTTTAATTTTTTTTTTTTGTAACAAATGGATAGAGCACAAATGCACCAAGGAGGAGAAATAAGCAGAAATTTGCTCTACTCCACTGAAAAGCAAATTCCAGTTCTTGGTGATAACCTGTTGATTCAGAGTTTTCTCTGACTGGATTGTGAGAGGTTATCACTGAACTTTTGAAAGGAAGAATGACACACACATGAGAAGAAAACAAAGACACAGTGAACTTAAACATTTAAGCATTGAGAGGAGAGACAGGGATTTGGAACAGAGAGGAGGGGAGGTCTGAACTGGCTGTTTTGGGGAACTTACCCACTGTGCAGACTTGGTTGAAGTCAGGGCAGCACTCCATGTAGTGTTGGCAGCTAAAATCACAGTGGCAGTCATGCTCTCTAGAATACCCTTCCCCACATCTCCCTGAACAGCTTGATAAATCTAAAATCACACAATACTGGTATGAGCATTGCCAAGCCAAAATCAGACATGAGGAAATGCTGAATGGCAAAGTAGCAAGATTTTTTGATTTATTTTTTTGCCCACTACAGGGTGTCACTTCTTTACTCAGTACTTCAGAAACTGTGAGCCAAGTGCAGGCCCTCCTGAAGGTTTGTTCTGAGCCACCCTGAGGACCAGCAGCAGCACACTCAGGTTAGAGGCTATTTTTTCTGATTCTTATAAGGATTAACAAATCCTCGAGGACTGGTTTATTAATATGCCTGCACTAGTTTGGGTATTAAACTAGCCCATGCAGATTTATCTTGAGCAGTGTATCAGCCAGGCATTCCTTTGTTTTGCAGGCTTATTACCTATCTTAATTCACCTTTTGTGACTTCTAAAGATGTGTGAATGATAAAGGTCTATAAAGATCTGTCTTCATACCACCATACCTGTAAGGTTCATTTGGCTTTTTGTAATGTTCTTCACAATAGCAAATTAAACCAATTTAGCTTGCAAACTGGTGAGCACCATCATAATGAATACAGATCCCTGGAGACAATTTTATTTGCAGTTTTCCAAATCTGTCTGCTCCCTACACTGTTGTTTTCCTTGAGATTGGTGAGGAATTCTTTATCAGCTTTGAGTTAAGGAACAGTTGAGATATAGTAGTAGAATCACAGTCCTGCAATTTTTTTTCTGTTTGTTAATTAGGAGATTATTTACTAGCAGAGTAAGGTAAAAGCTTATCCTGTAGTGGCTTTACTGCTACATACTACATTTTTAGAAAATGTTAGATAATAATAAATGGTGCAGGTTACATGTGATAACCAAGACATCAGGAGGTCTGCTTTCAAACTGCATTCATTCAAGTTTGGCAACACCTTGGTGCCTTCTACTGCCAGATCAGCCATTCACCCTGAACTCCCCTTCCTATCTGACATCTCTGGTCATGAAGCATGCTAACAGCTTCTTCTGGAAATGAAACATGCAGGACCACATGTGAAGCACCCCTAAATACAAACAAAGAAGCTGAACGATCAGCAAGCTAAAACAACGTTCAGATAATCAGGTGAAACATTGAGAGAAAAACAAGACAATAATGAGAAATAACGTGTAACACAAGACAACACCAAAGACAATTTCTAACAGCACACACTTCACGTGTGTGTATGAAGGAAAACTATGTGCTAAAAATATATATATATTGTGATTTTTCAGCAGATAGATACAACCTTTGTTACCACTTGTTTACAAATAATGCTGCGGGACTAAGGAATAAATGGAGATGTTAATGGGGGAGCTGGCAAAAGAAGGTAGATGTCTTCTGTTATGAATATGTAGCCAGATATCGCATCCTTTTTCCCTTGTGGGAAGAAAATATAGGTAAATTCAAAGAGTAACACCTCGATTAGTTTTTAATTTTATGAGTTGTAAGTTATGAAGCTACTTCTAAGAAAAATGCCAGAGTGATCCTGGTTGCTGTTGGCAAGAGTCTAAATTTTTTTGGTAATTACGGGAAGATTCCCATCAGTTACAGAGGGTGCAATGTCTGCTCTGCCCTGCAGGTACAATCTGTCATCTGCTGAGCCCTCATACAAACATCTTCTCTCTTCTACTATCAAGGAGTAATAAATTATTTTCTACCAGCAAGTAATGCACAATATTACCACTATTAACAACTTCAGAACTATGACAACAGCAGACTTGCCATGTTGTAAGACAACAGCAGACTTGCCATGTTGTAAGTTTTGTTTCTTCTTAACTGTACTACTTCAGTTAGAAATCAATTACAGAGCTTTGACTGTAAATTAAAATCTGTAGCATTACACAAATAATTGCCAGAATTGGTCTAGGTGGTTGTAATAAAAGTTCATTTAATGGCAAAGCATTTAGCATGGTATAGACATTCCTCTCTCTGAGCTTTATCTAAATATTTATAACCAAATTACATGGATATTGTAACTTTAGGGTCTTCCTTGAATCATGCTCAGATCATTTGGGCTAGATATATCAGTCCAAGGGCAGCAGGATCTTTAGATCTGGCTATAGAACAGGAAATAGATTCGTAGACCCCTCTGTTCTTATTTGTATTATTNTCAGATGCGACATCATTCCTAAAAAGAAATTATCTCACATCACTACACATAACTCAGTTTAACAGTTCGAATTTTAACAAAATTTTAATTATATATATATAAATGAATACATAATATTAGTTTAATAATGAATTAGTACTAAAATTATTAATGGATAAATTGCTAACATAGAATTACTTCATAAAGTGTCTTGGTTATTAGTCAATTAGTTAAATTTTGAAATAGGACTTAGGAAAATTCAGTATTAGTAAATAGCANTTTAATTTTATGAGTTGTAAGTTATGAAGCTACTTCTAAGAAAAATGCCAGAGTGATCCTGGTTGCTGTTGGCAAGAGTCTAAATTTTTTTGGTAATTACGGGAAGATTCCCATCAGTTACAGAGGGTGCAATGTCTGCTCTGCCCTGCAGGTACAATCTGTCATCTGCTGAGCCCTCATACAAACATCTTCTCTCTTCTACTATCAAGGAGTAATAAATTATTTTCTACCAGCAAGTAATGCACAATATTACCACTATTAACAACTTCAGAACTATGACAACAGCAGACTTGCCATGTTGTAAGACAACAGCAGACTTGCCATGTTGTAAGTTTTGTTTCTTCTTAACTGTACTACTTCAGTTAGAAATCAATTACAGAGCTTTGACTGTAAATTAAAATCTGTAGCATTACACAAATAATTGCCAGAATTGGTCTAGGTGGTTGTAATAAAAGTTCATTTAATGGCAAAGCATTTAGCATGGTATAGACATTCCTCTCTCTGAGCTTTATCTAAATATTTATAACCAAATTACATGGATATTGTAACTTTAGGGTCTTCCTTGAATCATGCTCAGATCATTTGGGCTAGATATATCAGTCCAAGGGCAGCAGGATCTTTAGATCTGGCTATAGAACAGGAAATAGATTCGTAGACATTTTGCATTATATTTGTATTATTCCTCCAAAACAGAGGATTGTGCTGTACCAAAGTATATTTATGAACATACTCAGTGATTATAAAAATCAATCATAGTGCCTGTCTGAATAAAAATAAAGCTCTAGAGCTTAGAATTTTTATGAAGGTACATTTGAAGCATTCTTAGAATTTGTCAGATATCTTACAGTACCTGCAGAAGCCATTTCTTGAATCAAGGACAGTGAAAGGATCACCAGGGATATGTGAAGTGTGTTCCATATGATCTTTACTTTCAGATGCGACATCATTCCTAAAAAGAAATTATCTCACATCACTACACATAACTCAGTTTAACAGTTCGAATTTTAACAAAATTTTAATTATATATATATAAATGAATACATAATATTAGTTTAATAATGAATTAGTACTAAAATTATTAATGGATAAATTGCTAACATAGAATTACTTCATAAAGTGTCTTGGTTATTAGTCAATTAGTTAAATTTTGAAATAGGACTTAGGAAAATTCAGTATTAGTAAATAGCAGAAGCAATTTTTTGCAGAATTCAGTAAGGGTGCACTTCAATACAACAGTTATAATGCTGTTAAATGTAAAAAAATACAAAGTAGTAGTTATTAAGCAACACAATTTTGTAAACCACAATCTGTCATTAAATTCAAGAAATAGAAATGTAGGATAAAAGTAAATCTCCTTTCAAATGGAAAACTTGTCTGATTTTTCTCTTCCAGCAGAGACAGATAGTACACTCACCTGACAAAGAGTATGTCTGCTCCCAGTGATGTTTCAGATGCCTTATATATTTCTTTGTAGCTCTGCTGGGGTTAACTAATTAGCTTGTTAAACAAAACTGCCAGTGACAGCTCATGACAGCAAACTTTCCACAGGAGCTGGAAGGGGTCCCAGATGACTAGACTAACACAACATCTGGAAAATACTCCCATTAAGAAAAATGATTACAGAAAAAACTAAATGTGGGACTGAGTAGCCAAAACACATTTTGATTACTGAGTGAAGTGAACAAATTGTCCTGAATGCATCTGGAAGGCATTAGAAATTATTGCGTAGCAAGAAAAAATCATTATCAGCAAATGACGAGTGTATTTTCTTTCTTCTCAAGAGCAAATTAGGTGATGGTAGCCTAAAATTATGTATTGGTATCTACTACTGATAGTGTATCTTCTCCAAAATGTTTTAAGATCTAATTCATGCAGTCATAAGTTATTTGCCATTTCTGTGCTGAATAATATATAGGACTTTTCCTGAAATTAATGGAAATTTTGCCAAAGTATTGGCTAGAAAACGAAGAACTTTAGTTGAATGTTAAATATATTTATGTAAAAAGCATAAAAAATGACTGACGGAGACTTACATCTCTGTGTTCTTTGTGCTGATTAGTTCCAAATTTAAGATGCTGGAAATGGCTGTTTACTGCTCTGTCAGAGCTGAAGCAGATGTCCATTCAACAGTTTTTAATGGTCCTGACTCCCAGAGTTTGGAGAGAATTTCTCATTCATCTGCCTCAAAAGCCAGGGAACTTTGACACTTCCATCTTACAATAATACTTGAATCCCAAAGTAATTCTGTTGTCCCAAAATAATAAATGGAATAATATGCTTTTATCCCAATTAAGGGAAGCATTTAAGGTGGAATATAATGCCACCATCTCTGAAAAACAGTACCTTTAGACATGTCCTTGAATGTTTTCCTCACATGGTCCAAGGATTGTGCAGCTTTAATTTTCTTTCTAATTTCTATGTTTTCAGCATAGAGGCAGTTTCATTCAATCTTTCTGCATTGAGGATACTTCCAGTTGCTTTCATCCCAAAGCTATGCTCCAATTAATTGATTCCATTCAATAAGATCTCTTTTTTATAGCTCTAGGAACACACATAATTCATTTAAAAATTTCTAGAGTCATTTAGACAAGTGTTAAGTGGGAGCGCTTACGTACTGTTGACTTGCTGTTTAAGGTTCTCTGCCCACTGCCAACCAGCTTATGATGTAGCTGTTACTCTACTTAGTGGAAAACAGAACCTCTGAGACTTTATGGAGTTTATTCAAGGTAATACACAGAAAAAAGTATACATTGTATGTCTTATAACAAGAATTTCAAGACTGTCTTTATTAGAGCAAACTATAAACCTGATAAAGAAACTCTATGGTTTTAGAGTGAAAAGAGCCAAGAGAATGTCATTGGGACTGTGAGCTGTATGGACAGAGGAGAGTGAGGGACACCTTTCAACTGTTTTTGAGTTGATCTGAAATGGAATTGAAACAGGAAAAAAAAAAGAGAAAGTACAGAATGTTCCACTTGTTTATTTTTATTTGTGCTGTACTTAGAGAAACAGAACTTAGGATATCATAAGTAAAGATACATGACTTCATCACCACTTTTCTTCATCTTGGAACACCGTTTGTGGCCTAGTTTTGTGATTAGCCATTTCAGATGGGAAAGGGATAACATTTTTTTAATTTTTTGTCTGATAGTTGGTTGCTTCAGTTAAATGTCAACTCACTAGTCATTTCATTTGGCAAAGGTTTCAGGCAGCATAATCAATTCATTAAATTTGTCAGGTGCATCCAGAATCCTGTCTGAAATTGTTACTGATTTGGATCCAGATAGCCTGATTGTGAAGTGACTACGTACCTCATTAAAATATCTCAAATTAATTCTAGTGTTTGGACTAATTATTCTACTGAATAAGAACAGCAAGAAAACAAGAGATTCAACTGTGGGAAGAAAACACTTCATGCAAGATTTGATTAATATGAAGAATGTCACATGATAAGGAAACTGAACATGAGAGACAAGGTGCTTCAGGTAGGAAAAAGAAGTAAAACAAGGTTATATATGTCTGTTTGTAGGAATTTTGTTTAAGTGAAGTAGAGAATATGGATTAAACAGTAGGAGGTGAATCAACACTGACTCTTGGTTACTTTGTGAAGGAACAATGCAGAGAATTCTTTCAGACCAATGTTTTCAGTTATTTCATTGCCACCTACAGGACTGTTCACAGAGGTTCCCAGACACAATCAGTGGTTTCTGTCTGGCTGCAGAATAGCACCTTTGCTTTGGCAAAAGAGCAGTGGAAAGGTGTCAGACAGGATTGCAAGATGGGGGTTTTTTTCTGTCTCAGGATGAAGTAATTTTCTTCAAGAGGAAGAATCAACTTTCTTAGACATCACACTCAGGCTACTATAAATAATCCTTTAACATGTTCTCAAGCTTTCACCTCCCATGTATTCAAGCAAAAATGAGCTGTATGTGTGTGTGTGTGTGTGTGTGTTCAAGGGGGAAAGACCTGTAACTGTATGTGAGAAGGACAAGAAGTTGTGTAGAATAATATTTTTGGGTTTTTGCCATCACTTCAGAGTGAGAGGGAATTATAACACTTTTGATGGTATTTAGCAGGAACGTCTTAAAGGTAAAATCGTAAATTAATGTATAAAAATCCTCTCTCATCAGTATTAAATACTGTATATTAATGATAGTAGAGAAAACTTCACTTATAAATGCCTGGTTTTGACTTTTTTAATAGTTTTTACAGGAATCTGAATTATTAAGTTGGTATTTTGCTTCTGCCAGCTAGGACTGTATTGTGTGAAAGACACTTGCAGTGCAGAGGAGGAGGTGACTGGGTATTTGGTAGAGTGGATTGACTCAGCATCATAAATCCCTTTTTCTGTGTCAAAGGCAAGGCTATAAAACACCATGGAAAAACACTCATTTTTCCTTCAGTTTCAATGACCTTTGAAATAGTTGTATTCTAAGTGCTTTCAAAATGAACTCTGCTTCTGAGAAGTCAGTTTTCTTTGGTATTCTGCTGCAAGAGTTGTACATATAATTGCAGCAGCTCCAAATAGAGCACTAAGAAAACCACAGCTCATCTCCAGTTTAAATATAACTGGAAAATTATTCCAGCAAATACAATTATAGCAGAAATGTAAATTATTCAGCGAGGCTGGTCTACGTCTGAAAAATTAATAGTCTACAGCAGAGGCAGGATTCTCTACCTGAAATAACAAGAAAATAAAGGATTTAGTTACTATCCAGTTACCTTGCTTCTGTATCAGAAACAAGAAAATAAAGAACTTTAGTTACTATCCAGTTACCTTGCTTCTATATCAGAAAATTTCTTGGCATTGATCACAGCCTATAATGAAGTCAAGGTTAGAACTGAAGTAAGTATTAGGTGTTAGAAATCTAAAATAGGAAGTCCACCTAATTACATGTTTCTCAAGGGCATGGGAGCACCTAGGGTAGGAGCTCCTTTCTGTTATGGAGTTAACTTCTTTATCTCCTCTAAACAATTCTCTTTCACAGTGTGGACTGCCTACCATAATTAAAAACTACTTTTAAGATTGGGAACCTGAACTAGTTTCTGTATCCTTGCTCATGTTCACACCTATGCTTGGTGTGATCAAGGTCAAGCTTTGGGAAGACAAGTCTTCAAGAACTAGTGAATTTTAAAAGCTTTAAGAGTTAAAGCGAGCTGGCATTAGTAAGGACTGGGGTATTTCTGTTTAAATTACTCATTCATCTTCTAGTTTTCAAATTAAGTTTATGGTTTGAATTAAAGTTAGATTGTAACACTCCAGTGATTCAGCTTTGTGACTCTCAGATTTAGGAAGGTGTCTGGCAGGGCTGGTTTACTCCCCAGTGCTGCAGGTATTGAGCAATATATTATTATTACTAAGCATGTATTTGGGCTTACTGGTTTTGAAGTACACCTATTAAAACGTTAAAAGGAGGGCTGAGAAGTGATGGAGTTCTTATCTTTTCTGTTCTTGTTGAACAGAAGTGTTTATAAATATAATGTTTATAAATACATAAAGGGTGAGTGTCAGGAAGATGGAGCCAGGCTCTTCTCAGTGACATCCAATGGCAAGGGACAATGGTTGCAAGCTGGAACACAGGAAGTTCCACATAAATATAAGGAAAATACTTTTTCATGGTGAGGGTAATGGAACGGTGACACTGGCTGCCCAGGGAGATTGTGGGTTCTCCTTCTCTGGAGACATTCAGACACTGCCTGGATGCCTTCCTGTGTGACCTGGTCTAGGTGTTCCTGCTCTGGCAGGGGGATTGGACTAGATGGTCCCTTGAGGTCCCCTCCAATCCCTGACATTCTGTGGTTCTGTGAATTTATTTCCAAAGTTAAATTCATGTTTTAGGGTTCATGCTGTTTTGGCCTCTATTATGGCTATATTTAGTATATCTTTAGTTATTGTATTTCAGTGTATTTTGTTAACATTCAATTTATGTTTCAGTTTCAGTCTCTATTTTCAGATATTTATGAGTTTCAGTTTCTTCTCATGTCATTTACTGTAAAGACTAACCTTGTTCATGTAACTGATGTTAGCATATGTGGGCTGGAGTTACTGTTTAGGTATCTGAAGCTTTAATAACCAATAAAAATGGGCATACATGAACCACAGCCTCATTTTACTTTTATAAAGAAATTATGAAAATAATCACTCTAAAGAATGTACTAAGGTAGGAGTATGAAATATTTTAAGGCTTGTTTTATCGGTTATATAGGGACAAAACTGTACTTGGATTCAAAATGATATAATTTTTTAGTCATTTTAGTACCATATACTATTTCACAGATAATGTATGCTTAACCAGTAGTTTGATGTTGGTAGAATATAATGTCTCATGTTTGGAGCATGTTTTGCATGTAGGAAACCCATAGTTGCAGTTCAGAGTTAGAAACACAGAGGCTTGAAATCTGTGGTGCTTACAGAATCTGAAGATATAAAGATGATTTAGCATCAGAAGGGCCAGTGCTTTATGTGCTGGTTTAGTTTGGAAATGATACTTTAAGAAAGTTTTTTTTAGTTACAGCATTTGATTGCAACTAAGGTTTGGGAAATCAACACCCAAAAGCCTAATTCATTGATGAGTCAAACGCGTTCAAAGAGCTGGCAACTGGCTGTGGTCTTAAAGACTCCAATAGTCTTTAGCTGAATAGATGAACCCTTTAATTGCTTAATTGCTCAGGGTTAGAGGCTGTAAATTCAAATTATGACCTCTGGAGCAGGTATTTCCCCTCTGCAGTCTGGATTCTGGGGATGAAGTTTTCAGATTTTGACTCTTAGTCAAAACTTAGTCTCTTAGTTTTAGTTATAAATGCTTGATAGAATTTTTGTACTGTATAGGTGTCTAAATTATGTATGTTTTGTTGTAATGTTTAGGCAACTAATAAATTTCATTAATTGCTGTTATTGGTATTATTTATCCTATTCCATGCTCAGATTTGACCCATTCCAAAAGAAAAACCAGAAACTTCTCTCTATCCCAACTGTCACCCTTGTAGAATATCTGAATATGGGGCATATCTAGGGAATAGCAGATTAAGGGCTATCAATTGCTGTGCTCTGGGACATTATTAGTTCTCCAGTTAGCAACAGGAAAATACACCTTTCTCTCCTCTGAGGCACAGCATTAAAGCATTGGTGCATCTGACAGGTTTTTGTACTTCATTTGGCATCACAGTGAGAGGAAGAGGTGGGACACTGGATTATGCCAACAGATTCCTATGTTTTTGGTAATTAACATCTGAGCATCAGTAGCTCAGTGTCACCAAACATAATCCATAATATCTCTGTTAAGTGTTATCTTTGCTCAACTTTCTGAGGGATTCTGGACTGTAGTGAGGACTGCAAAAAAATCTCCAGGGGGTAGAGAAGTCAGAGTCTGAACAGGTTGGTGGGTTTACAGGTAACACCTGCCTGCAATAAAAGCTTGGACTGTGAAGATTCCCTTTCTAGGGTAGACTGTGGGAAGGAATATCCTTTTTGTCCACCCCAAAAAGCAAGAACAGCTTTTGGATGTTAGATTCTGAGGTGAAGAAGGAGGTGTATTTGTAACTATGAGGAGAGGTTAAGGGAAATAGTAGCTTCTGTTCTTCCAAAGAGAATTTCATCTCTGGCTTTTGTACCTCTGTGAGCATATTCCCTTGCAGGCTGTCCCCTGTACTCTTAAGTTGGCAACCTGTATCTTCTGTTTGTATGTCTGTCACTGAGTGTTCCTCAGTACATAAATTCTTTAACTGTTGATTCATAGTAATATTTTCATAATATTCAGAATCTATTAGTGCTGCTCAGAACAAACAAGAGAAAGTCCTCACCCTGTGCTTTTAACAATCAAATTTTATTGCCTCATCAGAGAATGTTGCTGGAGGATGGGACTTCTTACAGGCAGCTTTCTTTTATTCTTTTCAGAATGATTCATGGATTATTGTGAGCAAAACAGTTGATTTAAAGATTAAAATAATGCTCCACCCTTAAGACAGTTCTATTCCAGAAAGATCAGAGTCAGTGAATTGTTGACATTCTTTGCTTAAAGTTTGTTTCCACTAAATAAAACGCTGAGGATGCTGATGGGGAATATGTGTTGACATAAGAATACTCTTAAAGGAAAACATAATTGTAGTTCAGTAAATGACTCAAACCTATTGTTGCTGCTTTTAAGTCCAGAATATGAAAAATGAACAGTCTGGACAGACAGATCTTTTGTGAAATCTCTATATAACAGCATGCCAAAAACCCACTCCTATGTGATGACCCTGAAGTGATGTAAAGTAAAGTACAGGGTCACAAGAGGAAGAACACCCCAAAGGAAGATGCTACTATGGTCACCTTTGGGGGACCATTTGAAAGGTTCCTGGTTGTGATGTTTGTTTCTAGTGTTTTTGATGAGGATAATCTGAAGGACAGACTGACTCAATTAGCATCATAGAATTGCCTAGGTTGGAAGGAACCTTTGAGATCATCTAGTCCAACCATTAAACCCAACTCTGACCAGAAACATCATTAAACTATATCTCTAAGCACTGAGTCTGCATGTCTCTTAAACACATCAAGGGATGAGCCCTTCTGTTTCACCTTAAATTTACTGAAACACAAGGTGTCTAGAGGGTGTACATTGTTGGTAGTTGCCTACTGTTTTGACCAGCTTTATTACTAGTTCCAGTGACTAATTAGTCCAGTTAAGGTAAACTTTAAACATGGTATGAAAACAAGAAACTTAGCTCCAGTGTTACGGGCAAGGTTGAACCTGGAGCAGGAAAGCTCAAGGAGATCTTAATGGATGCAACCAAGCATGGAGAGGCAATGAAAGCACAAATGAGTCCCTCAGTATCAGTGGGATGATGTACTGGGTTGTTTAGCCAGCAGGGCGTTGATGGTAATGGGCTGGGCTGCAGGCACAGGATGTGTAAGGAGAAGTCAAATTTGGTGTCAGGGACCAACTACCAAGTTGTGGGCAGTGGGGAGTAACTGGAATATGCGGTCATGAAGGAAACGGGAACAGCTCTTGCTGCCAGCAGATAGGGTTTGTGTGTTTTTGTCTTTGGGAATCCTGGGGGGGTTGGGTAAGATGACTGTGGAATCTGCAAACGTTGCAGAATTTGGCACCATTTTAGGGTTGATGTTATATTCATAACATTCTGTTCCATGGCTCCGGCTTGGGCTGATGACTCTGCTTTACTTCATGGGAACGCCCTGCTGTTCTCCTGGGGGCTCCAGTTACTCAGTGAGGTTAATTATTTGTCCAGATAAAACTTTGTGGTTATTGTGACGTGTTGTTAGGGATTTATCTGGTGACATTTAGGCCAACACTAAAGAAATTCAGGATCCTGGATTCAGGGAAAGTAGATAAAGTCGTCTAAAAATACTAACCAAACCCTATGGCCAGATATGGAATGCTGTGAGCGTTTTTTCCTGCTCATGCACAAGTTCCTGAAAATAAGGTAAAAAGATAATAAATTGAGTAATGGGAAGATGTAAGAGGAAATCATAGGAGTGTTTATTCTGTAAATTCTAGCAAAGAAAGGCTTTGATTTTTGTCTATCTCCAGACAATCTGGGCCTGGGGATCCAAGGAGAGTTTTTCAAACTCAAGAGCAACAGCAGCCAGAAGTCATGTGTTTCTAAGCAGTTTTCAAGTAGGATTATGTGATGTTCTTGAACATTGTACTGCTCAAGTGAGTTTTCAGAGCTAGATGTGGGTTTGAATCAGGTGAAATGCTGAAGGAGAAGGTTCACTGCTCGATGAGGGATTTCCTTCCTGGTACCACTCCCTTGCTCTCCTCTGTCTGTGTCCCTAAAAGAGAACAGTGGAATTGAGGGTGTGTTGTGAACCTGTTGTGAATTTGCAAGCCCTTTACTGTAAGATGGTAGAGTGTGGACAGTTATTTTAGAGACATTACTTCACTGTATATGGATCTGATGAATTTCCATTTCCTAAGTGGTGTATCATGGCCATCTGCTGCAGACACTTGTTTGGACAGACAGTTACACTATGCCATTACATAATTGTATGGAGAGGCAACAACAGTCATTTCCCAGCTTCCTGATGCTGGGGCACAAACTGATGGCAGCAATATTTAGCTTCAGTTCCTCTCCTGCTGGGGGTAGTTGCATTTTTCTCACTGGCTTAAAGTCTACCTGGGGCAAGGAGGGTTCCTCTGTCCTTCCTCTGAAATTTGTCCTTTCCCTTCTGTAAAAGGACATTGTCTTCCTAACAATGAAATTTAAGCAAATTTTGATGAGAATAAGCATAAGGAAAATCATTTGATACCACAATGGTTGTAAAAGATAGGGCATGTAGCACCTGCAGCTTTGTGTGTCATATAAAATTTCATAAAATACTCATCTTTGCTGTTCAGCACAGTTTGCCACACAGGTTTTTTTAGTATCAGAGGGAGTGTTTAGTTGATTTTATTACTGTTGTGGGTGATGCTGTTTGTGTACAATCTTTTAATTGGAACCAAAAATCTTTTTAATGACAAAGATGATCTCTTTGAAAAATATCTCTCTGATGTTCCAGTGTAGGTTAGTACAAGCTAATTTAAATGCAGCTTTCCTACTTCATGTATTTTGTAGCAAAATCACATCACTAAATACTGAAGAGTGAGAAAGTGTATGTGTTTCCCATGTAATTTTCTCTCTTATGACTTCTGAATGAAAGGAAATACTCATATGGCAAAACCATAAAATAAGGCTATGCTCTTTTGGAGTCCATTCCAGCTTTACTTTTCTTAATGAAAGTGGCTTAATTCAAACTCATCTGACTCAGTTAATCTATGAATAGTTCTGGATAACTGATGTGTCCACAGAGCATGTAAAATATCTGTAGGTTTTGGTCCCTTTTTATCTTTCCCTAATTTTTTTTCTTTTTTTCCTGTACTCATCATTCCTATTCACCCTTTGGGACTTTTGACTAGTGCCAGAACAGTAGTTCACTTGTGATTCATATGTGAACTTCAGAAGATAGGGACACACAGCCATGATTTCAGTGAGATGATGTTACATCCATATTTTTTAATGTTTTACATTTATATGATCACTGTATCTGGAGTAGCATTAAAAGAACATTGCAAATAACATTTATTTGGAGCAATTACTCTTTCACAAGACTGACTGGCAGATCACAGGCTTTTACCCCAGATATTCTGATTTACAAGTACTGGTGCTCATCTTGCAAAATAAACTTATTTTGAATTGGACCAAAACAGCTTACAAAAAGCCCATTGCATGATCAGATATTTTCTTTATTTCTTCAACTGATTTTTTTTGTTCTCAGTTCTAATTCTAATTTCACCCTCTGCCTTTTGAGTCAGTAGCTGATATTCACCCTGCCCTCAGCATCAATAAAAATATAATATTTGGTTACCAAAACTGGTCCTTGCAAAATCTTATTGCTTGTAAAAATCCAACTGGATAGTGACCATTTGAGAGAAGTTGGTAAATGAGAGGGGAAAGATGTGTGATCTGTGGTTGCCTCCCTTCTGTTGTTGTATTGGGATTGCATATTTTTCTCCTCTGTTAGAAGTCTAATGCAAGAAGTGCCAGGTGCTTACTTCTGTTGACAGTCTAACAAGTGCTAAAAGCTCATATTCCTTCCATGCTTGGCACAATATTGAAAATCCTTGAACTTCATCCCAGAAGTTCTGTGGCAAGGTCAGACTCCTAGCTGCAGTGTGCTTGCTAATTAGCAAAGATTTTTAGTACTATGTGTGTTCGTCTCTAAGCAGAAAAACTTGGGGAAAAAAAATCCTTAACATTATTACGAAAAATCGTATCTTTCATTCAGTGTGACACTTTGGCTTTTGGCTTGTATTTAGTAAAGTTCCCACACTTTGGTAGGGCCAACTTTGGCTTTTTCAGGCAATTGCTAGAAGAAATCCCATGGGACAGGGTACTAGAAGGTAAGACGGGCCCAAGAGAGCTGGTGAGCATTCAAGGACTGCTTTTTCTAAGCTCAAGATCAAAGTATCCCAACAGGTAGAAAGTCAAAAAAGGGAGCCAGAAGAGCTTAACAGAGAACAGAGAACTGCTGGACAAACTCAAGTGGAAGAGGAGAATCTATAGATCATGAAAGGAGGGACTGGCCACTTGGGAGGAATATAAAACTGTTGTCAGAGGATGTAGGGAGGTGACTAGGAAAGCTAAGGCCTCCTTGGAATTAAGCCTTGCAAGAGGAGTCAAGGACAACAGGAAGGACTTCTTTAAATGCATTGCAAGTAAAACTTGCACTAGAGGCAATGTGGGCCCACTGAGGAATGAAGAAGGTGCTCTAGTGACTGAAGACACAAAGAAGGCAGTTAATGAACTGTTCCTTTGTGTCTGTCTCTACTGCTGAGGCTGTCCTGAGAAGCATCACACCCCTGAGACCCTAGAGGAAGTCAGGATGAAGGAGGGGTGTGCCTTGGTTGATGAGGATTTGGTTAGGGACCAGTTAAGTAATCTGGATGTTCACAAATCCATGGGTCCTGATGGGATGCACCCCAGTGTGCTGAGGGAGCTGGCAGAAGTCATTGCAAGGCTGCCCTCCATCAGCTTTGGTAAATCATGGGGGACAGGAGAGCTGCCTGAGGACTGGAGGAAAGGAAATGTCACTCTGGCCTTCAAAAAGTGCAAGAAGGAGGACTCTGGTAACTATAGACCGGTCAGCTACACCTCCATCCCTGCAATAAAGATGGAGCAACTTATCCTTGGTGCTGTCTCTAGGCTCATCAAGGATAAGTGGGTCAATAGGGGCAGTCAGCATAGATTCAACAAGGGGAAGTCATGCTTGACCAACCTGATCATCTTTTATGAAGGCATAAGCAGGTGGGTGGATAATGGCAAAACAGTGGACGTGGTGTTTCTTGATTGCAGTAAAGTATTTGGCACTGTCTCCCACAGCATCCTCACAGCTAAACTGAGGACATGTGGCCTGTGTGATGGGGCAGAGAGGTGGACTGAGCTGGCTGAAGGAAAGAAGCCAGAGAGTTGTGGTCAATGGGAGAGAGACCAGCTGGAGGCCTGTGTCTAGTGGAGTCCTTCAAGGATCAGTACTGGGACTGGTACTGTTCACTATATTAATGAGTGACTTTGATGAGGGACTAGAGTGCACTGGCAGCAAGTTTGCTGATGACACTAAAGGTTTCTGAGTTGATTCTCTTAGCAGAGGATGAGGAAAAAGGATGAATAAATTTGATGTAATCAGAGTTACTTCCAAGACTTTGAAACCAATTTGAGCATCTTTTCAGCTTATCTCCAGCTTGTAAGTTCTTGAGCACCTCAAATCTGCCCATAGCTAGTGAACCATGAGAATGTTACTGCAAAAACTGTACCATTCTGGTACAAAATACCTTGCCCTCCCCAGTTACTCCCATAGTCCATTCAGCATGTAGCTTTAGTATTTTTTGTGGTGTTTTTCCTTCTTCAATTTGTCACTTGTAGGATTCCATCCATTCTGCATTCTCAGAGCTGGAGAAGACCTGGCTCTTCACTTGCTTTCAAAGAAGAGCTGTGGCACTTCTGGTGTTTCTGTGGCATTTGGGAATCCATTTTTCTGCCAACTTTTCCATCCTCACTCTTGAGATCTACAGGAGCAAGTTCCAGATGTTCCTTCCATCATGATCTTGTGTCCCTGCAGCAATCACACAGCCTTACTTCAGAGCACTGCTGAATGTTTGCTTGCTAATCCCAACAAGTTCTTGGCTTGGTTGTGCTGTTCATGCCATTCCTGAATTATCATTTCATTCTGTGTCAGTGTAAAATATTGAAGAACACTTCTCTTTATCCATTGCCTTTTATTTGCAAATGGGGATACTTTGTTTGCCTTTCTAGGAGCTTTGTAAAGCAGGAGCCCTAGCTGTGCTCACTGCCTGGCACTAGTGGATGCTGAAGATGTTCACTGGTGGACCACTATGAGCTGAAGAGTGATTGGAGTTGGGGTGAGTGTGTCCTGCTGTGCAAATGTGTTTGTAAAAACAAAAATCTGCTTGCCAGTTTGGGATCATGGTTAATGTTATTCCCATGGTGCAGCTGAATCCTTGGATTCAGTGCTTGGATGTTAAATTTATGAATTCAGCCCTGTGTAGATCTGGACACTGGCTGGAGATCTGGTGGATCCTCTCTTTCAGCTGAGCTACTTACTCTGTGCCTCAGGAAGTTTGACTGGGAAAAGGAAGGACTAAGTAATTCACTGAGGGTTCTCATAGCTCAGGTGGAACAACAGCTCCAGGCAGCCTGACCACTGGTGTATGTGCAGGAATTGAAACTGTCTCCAAGAACTAGCAAGAGATGGGATTAAAAAGAAGTTACTGTTGTTTCCTACAGTCACTGTCCTAGTATTTCAGTCTTTTCTTTTTTGCTGTTGTCACATGAATTTAAGAACATCTCATGGTTACAGCCATGTCCTGTTAGTACTGTGACATTCCTCATGTTCTGATGAACTACAAAACCATTACCAGAAACACCCGTAGATGCTTATTAGATAAAGGGGAATATTCCCCCCTTTTTAGTTCATAGTTTTGTCTCTGGCTGCTTGGTTTATTGGGACTCTGGGTTTACGAGGGTGTCAAAAGGTATTAACTTTTTGGTTTCAGGCTTTTTTGCCATTCTCATCTATATCTTTGTACTTTTTTAGACATCAGTTGGATGTGAACTATTTTTCTTAAATTATCTTACTTATGACAGGAACTTACTGGCTTTCATGTTCCGACTTGAACAGTAGGACTAAATAATTAATTCATAGTGAAAAATACACCCAACCCCCCTAAATTAGGAACACAGTGTAAAATGCATATTAGCAGTGATAGTTAATCTTTAAGTTCTTTGTATTTTGAGAATTACTGTATTTACTGGTATCTCATTGCTTATGAATAGTGCCTATATATTTATAATCATCATGTTAATACTATTTCTGGTTTGGATAAGTGGTCTTTATATTTCTTCAGCTCTGCAAATTAGGCTGGTCACCAAAGCCTGCAGGTGACTTTGGCACAGTTTTTCCTGCAAGAAACTAGCACTGTGCTGGAGCCAGGCAGGGACTGGGACAACTTTTCATTAATGAAGATTGGTGTAGAAGAACTTCTAAATTTTCAGCCTTCACCGTTGGATTTCTCAATCCACTGTTGACTCATTGGAGATGGGAACTGTGTCAGAATCACTCTGGGAGCAGAGACTGCAGCCCAGAGGGCTGGAGAAACCACCGTCTGCCAACAGACTTGGGAAACAAAGAGTGAGTCCTGCCCAGCTATCCCCACCCATCTCTGCGTGTCGCAGCACCTCGGCAGGGATTTGTTGAGAGGGAAATGTGGCAGACAGCTTTCTTCTCTGTCCCTCTGGCTGGGGAATTTGCCACAACCCTGCAGTTGGGTATGTCCTCACACAGTTGCACATGGGCGGAGAACAGGACATGCAGCACTGAGGGGGGGTGGGTGGTGAGATTCCAGCCGTATAAACTAATCCTCAGATTTCTAATGGGCCAAGTTTTCATTGGCAGGAGCCTTAAATTTGAGCTGCCAGAACAAATGCCTGTGAAATCAGAGGATACCAGAGCTCCCACTTGTGTCCCAGTGTGCTGCCTGTGTGAGGATGATGACAACCCCTTTACTCATCAGCCATCTCTTTGTTCAGCAGCGACTGTCTGGATCTTACTTGGCAAGTAAACACTTGTGTGTCAGGCACTGCTGCTCCTGGCTTTTCTCAGCATCCTTCTCATCTGACTGATGCCTCTTTTTCCCTTTCACCCCCAGTGCTGTGTGTCCTGCATTGCTTCTTTGCTGAACATTTGCAGTAGCTTTTGAATTTAGCCAAGGCTAAACAAAAACCCTGTGGAATTTCTTTGGCAAGGACCCAGCATGCTGGATCTCTAGGGAAGGTGTGATGGGGCAGCCTGACCTGTGTTCATGCTTGCCATGGTCCTGGACTTCCTGTCCCTTCTAGTAATCCAGGCTTCCTCTTCTTTCTGGTAATTTGGCCTAGTTTTGTACCTGAAACTCCTTTTCTAGCCTTTTTCCTCTTCTAGGACTTTTATGAAAGCCTAATCTATTGGAGATTGTCTTAATTCTCTACAACTTCCTGAGAGGAGTGTGGGGTGAGGAGAGATATCAGGCTCTTCTCCCAAGGAATAGGGGATGGGACAAGACACCCTCAGGTTTTGCTAGGTGAGGGTTAGACTGGATATTGTGAAAAATCTTTAAGGGGAAAGGGTTACAGGATGTCCCTGCTTGCTGTAGAGGTGTTGGACTAGATAACTTTTGAACATCCCTTCCAGCTCAACTCGTTCTGTGTCAAGGGTTAGGGCTTGGGTTAGGGCAAGGCATGGGGTCCTCAGGGCTGTGATTGAGGCACCATCCCTGGAGATAGTTCAGGGGAAGGCAGATGTAGAGCTTAGCTCTACCATTTAGTGATGGTTTGTCTCAGAGTTGGATTGTGTGTCAGACTTGATCTGGAACGACCCTTCCAACCCAAGTCTTTCTGTGATTCCCTATTGTAAAGGATACATTCTAACGTTTTGGGTTTTTTCTGAAGTGCTGGCTCATATTTTGTAGTTTCCTTTTGGTTGTACTAAAGAAGGATCATTTCTAGCAGCAGAAACTGGTGTCTTACATGTTCTCAGCTGAGCTGAGGTGGATGGAGGTGTGCACACAGCTGTCCCCTGCTGGGTATCTCAAAGTAGCTGCAAATTAATTGCTGTACTGTATAAAATACGCCATCTTTCATAGGGTCAATTCATTTTAGAAGTGCAGCAAATTGAATATTGTCAAGTTTATACCTAGGTGAGGCCCAGGAGGGAGAAGATGGTCATGGCAGTATCTAAAAAATAGTAGGAAACATCTCCTCGGGCAGTCATGAGGCTTCTAAAAAACAATGGCAGCACTCAGGCCTCACCTGGTAATTCAGTACATGTTTGAATCACTGAATATCAGGGATTGGCAGTGACCTCAAGAGATTATCTAGTCCCATCCCCTTGCTGGAGCAGGAACACCCAGATCAGGTCACACAGGAGTGGATCCAAGAGGGGCTTAGTCCAGCTCCGAAGGGGAAAAAAAAAAAGCCCACCCAAGGAAGGGCTCTGTGAGCTGCAAACCCACTGGGGAGGTATCAGATAGAAGAGTTGGAGGTGTTTTTTTGTAAAATATATGTGTGAAAATGTAAATATTTATGATACCATATTTTTTTCTATCTATATTAATGTGAGTGTGGATAAATCTATCGATAAACATGAAACAGGAGAGGGGTTTGTAACAGGCTTCAGGGTCACCAGCAAGCAGAGCCCATCCAGAAAGCAAATAATTAAAACCCATCAAGAAAGTGAGGAAAACACAGTAAACCCCATTTCTTTGATGCCACAAGGGACTGGGGTTGTACCCAAAGGAAGTTTTTGGGAGAGGGATGGGGCAGCAGCACCCCACCTTGATTCTGAAGGCCAGTAGCACTGGACCTACTATCCCAAAACAATCGTTCTCATAAGGACAGCCTCTTTTTTTTTTTTTAATTAAACCCAATCTATTATTTGTTGTACTGGTATATTTGTTTTGTTTTTTTTGTTTTAATAAGATTCTGATACACCTTGTCTACCATGCTCAGACCATGGTGTGTGGGGCAGTTAAGCAGACATATTTATGGAATGACTTTCCTTTTTGCATTTTACTATTTAATTTTAACATGCATTCTAATTATGGTGATTTAATTCACATTTGGGAATGAGACAGCACAATCACTTCCTCTGAGCAGATGAGAGGCCTCCTTAGTCAGCAGAGCCTGGATACAACATGAGGATTTATGGTAAGTTGCACCAGTTTCCTTGAGTTGTTTTGGAAAAGCAAAGGATGAGGAGAAGCCAGCAGCTCAAAACACAGGAGACTTGGCTGGGTTTGAGCCCACTGCTGCCTGGTGTGGAGGATGTTGACTTTAGCAACTGCTTTAACAAAGAGCAAAATTTAAAAAATTTTTAATAATAAAACTCAACAGCAATCTCAAAGGCAACAAGAACCTTTATTGTGAATGTTTTCTTTATATTGGCAGTGTCCTTTTCTGCAAAACCAAACTGTAAAACCTGTAAAACCCACTTGAGATACTGTGTAGAAAATACTCATAAGTAAAAAAACATATATACAGTCCCATAAAAATAGAATACATCTCAGCAAAATTACTTGTGTACAGTGTATGGACATTATTGAAGCAAACTTACATCATTGTTGGAGAAAGATAATCCATTTGCAACAAAAAAACACGAAAAAAATCAAAAAACCTCAAAAAAATAACTGGCAAAGTTGGGAATACTGAGATGGGTATGGTTTGAGCTAAATGGCAGAGTAAAAAAAAAAAAGTAGTAAAATACCTGCTGTTGGGTTTTTCCTCCAAAAATAGTGACATCTCTAAAATTATTTAATATCATTAGTTCCATGATTTTCAGCCCTTAGGTACAGTGTATTTGGTGTTTTTGAACACACAGTTTTAATAGTATATTACAGCCCTAATTCTATCAGGTATTGGATAAGGAAAAAAAATATCTAATAGACAGTTGTAAAGCACGTAGTAACTTTTAAAATATGTTGACCACTTCATATTACAGGTTGGTGTTTTGTTTTTTCTTCTGGTTTGAATTTTCTTTAGTTGCTTTTGTTCCTTATTAACAGTTTTGACCACAGGCTTCACCTCCTGCTTTGATTTTTCTGCTGGTTTCCAGAATAATTTGCTACTCCAGTGTCTTAAATAAAGCAAGTGGTACCAGGTATTGAAAGCCAGGGCTTCTCCTCTTGCAGTGGAAGAAGGGAACTGGATGAAGAGCCTCAGGGGAGGAGGGAATATGGAGAGAGCATAGCACCATTTTCAAGTGACATGGGTCAGCACTGTTGGCAGGCAGCAGGGTCAGTGTGGAAGTGGTGATCCCCACCACCATTTAGGAACGTGGTTAAAATGCAGAGATAACTGTCAAGTGGTTTGGGTGTTTAATAGGGATAGGCTGAGACAGCTACATAGACAATGAAGGTTGTCTGGTACTCAATGGTCCCCTCGCTGCTGTAGGACAGGGCTCTGACTCCCATGCGGTAGGTCTTTGGCTCTCGCAGGGGCCGGGTGGTGAACACCACACCTTTCAGGTTCTCATCTCTCAGGGCAAAGGGGATGGCTGGGTCCTCCTCAGCCATTGAGAAGGTTGTTCTTGGGTGCATGACCTGATTGTGAGTGTAGGCCACCAGCCGGATTAGATCCTGACCAGCAGCTATGCCAAAGGGCAGGGAAAGGAGTTTGTATTCCAAGGCGTAGGTGCTCAGATCACACTCCAAGTCATTGGCTGGGCAGTTTTTCAGACAGAACCTAGGGATAAGCAGAGAACTTCAGCCAGGGGAGAAGGCAAGTACTGCACTAAGTCATAAAGGATAAATTCTTCCCATTTGCACTGTAGTGCAATTTTCTTTTTTGCGTGGATTATTTGCAGAGGTGAATTAAGATGATTTTGACATTAGAGTTGCTGTCTTGCCTTCTCCAGAGAATAAGAATCTACAACTATAAAGATCATAAAGACACTTATGTACACTTTAACCTGTGCTGCAAATTTAAAAGGAAACATGGCCAATGTCCCATTTTCCCTTAATTGGGTCATCACAAATGCTAAGAGGTGATAGAAAGATAGTGAATACACTGATACTGCTGCTGGCTTCAATAGGGTATATTTCAGTGACCTGAAGAGGTTGTTAAAGTATAACGGGAAGCTCCATTTGAGGTGTTTGTGTGTTACAGCATAAAATAAAGAATCTGGCATAAAGATGGGCAAAGTAGATTTTACTGCTATATTGAAGAAAAGTCAAAATAGGAAAGGTGCTGAAATGAAAACCTACCCTGAGAGTGGATCTCGCTGGTAGTTAGGTGGACAGGGTGTATCTATGCACTGGTAGCTCCCTCTCATGTTGAAACACATCTGGTTTGGTCCACAGTTTATGTTCTGTTCCAGGCATTCGTCAATATCTGAGTGTAAAAACATGCAGATGATTCGTTGCTTGCAGAAGAAATTAAGGGCTAAAACCAGGTGGGTGGCTGAAGGCTGAGCAGGGTGTGGGGCACTCCTGCACAGAGAGAGATCCTCCAGAATCCACTCCTCTGCTTGGAGACATTTCAAATAATGAGCATTTTACTAGTGCACAGGACAGGCTAGAGCTGCCCTGCAGCCATGATATAACACATTGTGCTGTCAATGGAGAGTAATCAGTTTATTTTTTATGGTGAGGTTTTTTTTTCTTTTGGTGGATTATTTACAGAGGTGAATTAAGATGATTTTGGTTTTGACATTAGAGCTGCTGTCTTGCCTTGTCCAGAGAATAAGAAGCTACAACTGTCTTATTTGATGGTGCTTCTATATTTGATAGTTTATAAAATGTGAAATACAAAAACTTCTGAAACTTTTGAATGCCCAGTCTCACATAGCATAGAGAGTTGTGGCTTATATATGTATTGAACCTGATTTCTGTCTTATTTACAAATACAGTCTGAAGACTCAAAGCCATCCCCATACCTTGACAGGCTTTGCCGTTGGGCATAAGGCGATAACCAGAGGGACAAGTGCACTGGTAACTTCCCAGAGTGTTCCTGCACTCATGTTGACACGTATCTCTGGTTTCACACTCATCAATGTCTGTGGAAAGAACCAGGAACACATCAGAATTATTTGAACTGAGTTATTTTTTTGTCCCAGTGATATACAAGGTCATGGTTGGTGGAAACTGTGTAGATCTCACCTCCTGATGGAGCTGGAGGTCTAAGCCTAGCAAACTCCTGCTGTGCCTTACCTGAGCTGTTCCCTAAAACTATTTAATAACTGAAGTCCCTGCCTATTTTGATGGCAGCCAGAATGTGTGTTTGAGCTGGAGAGACTGGTGCCTCTGAAGAAGAGGCAGGTGCAACCTGTACACATTGGTGAGGTTACACAGATACCATCTTGGCCCAAAGAGCAAGCAGAGCTGCTCTATAATTAGGTTTTGGGCAATACATAATCAGAAGAAAGAGAAAAACAGAGGGAAATTATTGCAGACGCACAACAAGAAGCAGAGATTGTGAGGAGGAGATCTGGAAACTTCTTTGCTAAACTGTGCAAAGAGAATGAGACAGAGGAGAAGATGCAGAATGCTATGTATCAGGTTAATGTGACAAAAAAAACCACTATAGCAGGAACCATCAGGTCCTGCTGTAAGTGTGACAGTAACCTAATAAGGACCAAAACAAGAGAAGTGCATAGACAGGACTGACATTTACCTACACATCTGCCATTTCTTGGCTCATAGCCTTCAGGACAAGTTTTTCTACTGTTCCTTCTCGTCCTGGAGAAAGGTATTCTGCTGTTTCTATACTCCGAGAAGGAGCTGTAGAGATTTGAGGAGTGCCTGTAATAGTGCTGAGGTTGATGGTTGTCTCTCAGAGGGGAGAAGTGTGCATAGTTATAGCTACTGGAATAGGCACCATAATTGGGCAATCTCTCCAATCCGGCGCAAGATTTCCCATCACCTAATAAATGTTGTCCAGGGGGACAGACACAGGAGAAGCTGCCGGGGGTGTTGGTGCAGTGAAATGCACAGGGTTTAGGCACTTGGTCACATTCATTAATGTCTGCTCATGTGACATGATCCAGAGCAACAAACCATGTGGAAAGGAGAAAAAAAAACAAAAACAAAGAAAGAACAAACAACATGTAACTATATGTATATCCATAGGTACATTCTTATCTCAGTCTGTGCAACAAACTGAGGGCATCAAAGTAGAAGTTTGAAGGGAGTAAAATACAGAGAACACAACAGCAAGCAAACAGCTTATTCTGTCCTGTGCAGAGTTCACCTTTACTCTTCCTGTGGTCTAACAGTGTGCTTGGGCACAACCCAAATCTGCTGTCAGACTGGCTTGGAATGAAACTGAAGGTGAGGGACTGTCAGAACATGGGGATTTGAATCTGATCCATTTATTGTACCCTGTGTCAGATGGGCCTGTGAGTTCTTTATTCAAAAAGGCAGCTTTTACACTGCCTTTCCATCTGTGACAAGGCATGTTGAGGTCCAGCACAGTTCACAGAAATTCTGGAATTCAGTTCTAAGGGTGTGATGACAAATTAGCATCTTACCCCAGTGTAGCAGGGAACTGGGACAAGGGACCTTACACAGAAAAGGTCAGCACAGGCAGGAACAAGGCTTAATCCTTATGTTTCAGTGTAGGGTACTACAACAATAAAAACTGGATTTTTATCAGCACATGGACTAATATCTTAGAGAATTCTAATTTTAAATGTATTTTTAAGCAATTAAAAACTCAAAGGTGCATAGAAGTCGTTAATTTCAGGAGGATGGTCTTAGTGGTGCTTGGTCAGTAAAGCTTTAGGCCAGCTGTTGGTATATGGTGAAAATTTGTAGTCCTGCACTTTATTTAGCTTATTACTATCAGAAATTTAAATGGTTTTTATATATGTTGAGGAGTTTAGGGCTGATTTCATTCCAGCAGAGAGGCAGCTGGTGGAAGTAATTTCTTGATCTACAGTTAGTTTCATCTCTTCAATGAAAAATATCCTTACTTTTCATTGTCCAAAATCTTATGCTGTGTTAAAGATAAAAAAATCGTTGTTCTCTGAAGCAGCTATTTCTCATTTATGAAAGCTAACCTTGAAGACACTATCATGGAGGAATGCTTTGCTGACATGGGAGCAACTGAAAACAGCTTCATTTGTGTCAACTACCAGCACTCAACTCATTATTAGCAGGGTGGATCCATTGTTGTATTTTAGGAGTTAAATCTAAACAATCCTACTGCCAGCCTCAGGTCTGTGAAACCCCACAGAAGTGTTTTACACCCTTGCACTGAGCTCTGCTTATCCAGGCCGGTGCTGTTTGTGGGAGAAAGCTCCACAGGCTGTAGCCCCAAAGGTTCTGCACAGGCAGGGGAGGGCTGTGAGCATGGCCAGCACTCCCCAGCCAGGCAGGAACCCTCCTTCCCCACTCTGATACACCCAAACCACAACGGGGGGGATGTTAAGTGATAAACATGTATCAGCTCCTTCCTCCACACTCCCATGGGAACACCCTCTGTACCTTCAGTGGGTGTGGGGGTGTCTGTGCCCTTTACTGGGTGTACCCAACCTCTTGCAACACTTTGGGTGTTTTCCCTCCCTCTATGACTGTCCTAAGGTGGGAATTGATCATTCAGTGGTAGAACCAGGCAGACACAGCTCTCACCTAGCTAACAAAACCTAAATGAAGCCTCCTGAGGCTTGGCACATCATCCATCCATCCATCACTGCTCTCAGAGCCCTGCACACTTCATTTCCAAAGGAGAGATTCAGAACTAGCTATGTTTGCAATGATTTAGTCTGGACCGTTAGTTTTAGATGGGAATTTCTGAACTTCAGGATCATTTTGTCCACACAGCATAAGCCTTCAGCTGGGACTGGTGGCCAGGTTAGAGTAGGCCAAAGCAGCAGGAGAGGTGAAGGTGAGATGAAGGTGTTTGAAGCTTACCCAGGCAGGGCCTGCCCACCCCCTGCGAACGGTAGCCTCGGGGGCACACACAGCGGTAACTGCCCCGGCTGTTCTCACACAGCTGGTTGTAGCGGCACTGGTGCGTCCCCTCCCGGCACTCGTCAATGTCTGCAAAGGGCAAGAGGAAACAGGCAGAATTGTCTTGAAACTTCTTACACCTTTAAATCTTCTTAATGAATAAAGGATGCAATTAATTAAGCCAACAAGAGAATGTGGACCTCTGAAGTTACACTTTTCTGACTCGGAGGCAGGATTAGGCATCACTTGGGAAGAGTTTACACAACACAATCTGCATGTAGTGGGAGGTGTCCCCGCCCACAGCAGGGGTGGTTGGAAATAGATGATCTTTAAGGACCGTTCCAACCCAAATAATTCTCACTCTGGAAGTGGATTTTGAGCAGATGCACACAGATACAGGCATTTACAAGCACTTTTCCATTAATTCTCCAAACTGTTCATTGAGGTTTCCAATTCAATCAGCTACTCTCCAAAGAAACATAATGGATATAAATAGGAAGGGGGTAGATTCAGGCTAGATATCAGAAAGAAACTCTTTACAGTGAGGGTGGTGGGACGCTGGAAGAGGTTGCCCAGAGAGGCTGTGGATGCCCCCTCTCTGGAGGTGTTCAAGTCCAGGCAGGACAAGGCACTGAGCAACCTGGAGTAGTGTGAGGTGTCCCTGCCTATGGCAGGGGGGTTGGAACCCAATGATCTTCCAACCCAAACTATTCTTTGATTCGTTAACCCACCCTGCTGTCACATCCCATTAGGAAGCAGAGAGGATGTGGTAGTCTCAGTGACACTGGTTATGTTTAAAAGCCTTCCTGGTGACAGTGATCTTGACCCAGTGCTCCCAAGACAAACTAAAGAAATTATTTACACAGGGGACAAAAGATTTTGTTAAATGAACAATTTCTAGAGTTCAGGGCAGAAAAGGCACTGAGGGAAGCCCTCCTGTTGTTTCTTACAAGCAATGGAAAGCCAGAAGTGGAAAGGATTGATCTCTTCTTTTAACTACCAAAAATTAAATTACTAATTACAAAAAAATTAAATACATAGGTTTAGATAAATGACAAAAAGGTGCCTTAATACATGTGTATCTCCACACCTGGAGACAGATTGTCTCCAAGACTGCTTTTTTTATAATAATTCATTGTCCCTCTGTTTCCCAACACCACAGAGTACATCAACACTTGCACTCACCAACACACGATCCATTTTCTGCTTTGGTCATTCCATTAGGACACAGATCAATGCACTTATAGCCACCACGCGTGTTTTTGCAGATTTGGTTGGGCCTGCAGACGTTCTGCCGGCACTCATTCACATCTTATTGAAAAAAAAACCCAAAAAAACAAATAACAAATGAAGGCAAGAATGGAAATTAACTAAATGAACTTATGTTGAATTCCTGAAGAGCAGAACAATCCAGCTTTAACAGCCCTGGGTACATGTATTTGAATGTATTTCATGCACATTTGTCTGTCAGCTCTGGAGCTTACTAACAAAGTCCAGCATCCACAGCAGGATTTTCATTTATAAAAGGTTATGGTAACAAATATATTAAACCAACAAATGTTGAGCTACGTCTTTAGGGGAAGAAGGAATGAAGAATTGGTTCATACCAATGCATTTTCTGCCCTTTAGCTGGTATCCTGGGTCACAGCCACAGTGGAAACTTCCTACAGTATTGAAGCAGCGCTGATGGCAGGAGTTGGACTCTTGACACTCATTAACATCTGTTGAAAATACAGATCCTTTACATAAAGAGCTGTGAATTACACTGTTGTCCCTAACCTGAGCAGTGTTTTGGTTGAGGGGAAGGATGAATGTCAGGAGGATGGAGCCAGGCTTTTCTCAGGGACATGCAATGAGTGGACAAGGGGCAATGGGTGCAAACTGCAACACAGGAGGTTCCACAGAAACAGGAAAAAACTTTTTCATGGTGAGGGAGACAGAAGAGTGTCCCAGGCTGTCCAGAGAGGGTGTGGGGCTCCTTCTCTGAAGACATTCAAACCCCACCTAAACACATTTCTGTATGACCTGGTCTAGGTGTTCCTGCTCCAGCAGGGGGATTGGAGTAGATGATCTTTCAAGGTCACTTCCAATCCCTGACATTCTGTGATTCCAAACTGTACTTTGTGCTTCAGTAATTACACTATGAAGGAATATTCACAAACATTTACATCTTCCACTTCTTTGTAAAAGACAATGCAAACCAAAAGTAGCAGGTTATTCCCTGCAATGATTTAAAATTAATTTCTAAAGATATAAATAGCAAAAAATTCAAAATGTAAAAAAAAACCAAACCCAAACACAACAATACAGCAAAAAAAATACAATACAGAAAAAAAAATAAATCCTAATGAATGAAAATTTATAGACATCATAGCTGGAGATGAATCATAGAATCAGAATGATTTGGGTTGGAAAGGACCTTAAAGATCATCTAGTTCCAACCCCCCTGCCATGGGGAGGGACACCTCCCACTAGATCAGGTTGCTCTTAATGTGTTTCCACATATACATTCATCTGCTGAGGAGAGCCTAAGAGCCTTCAGTAAAAAATAAGCTCTCCTCCTGCTTTCTCCCTCATTGTTTCATTCCTCTGCCACTTGCCACTAGAGGAAAACCAAGTACAGGAGGTCCCACTTCTCCTTCAGACATCACATCTCACCATCTTCATTGCATCTTTTCAAACATTCCTTTCAAGTGCATTTTCAGCTCAGGAAAGCTGACACCAAAAGCCAGAGGCATCTCCATACCTTGGCAGCTAAATCCATCTGCTGTTCTCCTGAAGCCAGCCCCACACCTCACCACACAGCGGTAGGAGCCAATGACATTCTCACAGTCCTGGCCAGCGTGGCAAGTGTGTCCACCCAAGGCACATTCATCAATATCTGTGATTAAAAACAAGCCAGAAGCTTCATTATATCAGAACAAAACACCAACTTCATTGCTGGAATATACCAAGAAATGATGTAATGACAGAGCCTTTCCCTACTGATTAAGGTGTCAGGATACCCAACCTGCCCACAGCAACACATCTCTTACCCTGACATGTTCTACCATCCACAGAGATGGTGAGGCCTTTGGGACAGGAGCAGTAGTAGGAGCCCACGGTGTTGTGACACGTGTGGGAACAAGGATTTCTCACAGCACATTCATCTTCATCTAGAACAAGGAGACATTTTCAAACCAGTGAGACTTCACCAAGCTTTACAAGAAACTGTAGCATATAAACCCTTCAGAAGAGGTGCAGTGGCAGAGCCCAGATCTGCCAAAACCAGATCTAGCAATGGAACAGCCATGGCTCACTGGGATCATCTGCTAGCTCTGCAGGGACACTGCCACAGTAAAGATGGAGATGACCTCTTCAAAGCAGAGCAGATGGCTTCAGTGCTAAGATTTCCCAGAAACACTGTACACCCAAAAAGTTTAAAATAGGAAAACTGAAAAGCAAAGTTGTTAAAAGCTGAAAATAAGGCTCCCCTTGCAGTATTGTCTGAGGAAGAGCTGTGTAGGTTTAATTTGGAAAAATGCAATAGCCTTTGCATGTGAATCTTGTTTAACTTCACTACTTTGTTAACTTGCAAGAGGTGATGAAATAAATCTGGTGGCCCAGTGTCCCCTGATGGCACTGAGGAGAAGGTGTCAGGGCACTATGGATGTTACAGGTGAGAACAGGAGGGGAGCCTTCATCTGCCTCTAGACACTTACTCTTTTCTTACTGAGGTTTTTGACGCACGTACTACACACTTTAAAACTCTGAATAAAGATGTAGATTCTGGTGGTTGAATACTGAACCCAGCACAAGCCAGATGAGGACCTCTTAGAGCATGTCCAGAGGAGACCATGAAATTGGTCAGGGGATGGAACAGCTCTGCTCTAGTCTGAGAGAGTCTGGATTGTTCAGCCCAGATAAGAAAAGGTTCTGAGGTGACCCTCTTGTGGTCTTTTATTAGACAAAAGAGGGCTCATAAGAAAGACAAAGAGACTTTTAACCAGGGTTAGAGGGCCAAGGGTGACTGGCAATGGTTTTAAACTAACAGAGTGTAGATTTAGATTAAATAATGTTTTACAATGAGGGTGGTCAGACACTGGCACAGGTTGTTGCCTGGAGAAGTTGTCCCATAAGCATTCAGGCTCAGGCTGGAGGGGGCACTGAGCAACCTGATCTAGTGGGCGATGTCACTGTCCAGGGCTGGGGTGTAGACCTGGGGGAACTTAAGAGGACCCTTCCAACCATTCCATGGTTACACTTGTCACATCATTACCTGAGCAATATGGCCCAGTTGAGTCGAAACCAAACCCAGCAGGACACTGGTTGCTACGATCTCCTGTAGGGTAAAGCAAGCACATGTTATTTGGGGGTGAAAATATGTCCTTTTTATGCCTTCTAAAAAAAAAAAAAAAAACACACTAAAAATTGCAGCTCAGCTTTCTATGAAGATTTTTTATGCTGGACACTAAAATACAAACTTTTAAGATCCAGAATTGAGTGGGTTTTGTACTTGGTCACTAGGAGGCAGGAGTACATGGGATTTGCTATTTTGAAAAACATTAAACTGTGTTTGGTTTTCCTCAGAATGACACTGAGCTGCATCCCAGCCCGATATATCCTGTACAGCGTCTCTTTAAAGTTGTCATTATTAAAAGAATAAAGACTCTAAAGTTTAACTTCATGTAAAAAGAAGGAAGTAAACCCAAACCAAATTACCACATCACAGATTGTTGGAAGTCCCTGCAGAGCATCACAAGAGTGTGCTGGAATTGGCAAACTCTGCTAGAGATTGCTCAGAGACTTACTGAAAAGAAAGACTGAGCCAGGCAATCCTGCTTTTTCACTCACTTTCAAAAGTGAGTTGCTTAATTTGTAAGCCTTGCTGTGAAATCAGCCCCAGGAGTGTTTAAAAAGATAACTGGTCTTCCTGCATGTGTCCACGCAGTGCTGCAAAACTGCACAGAATTCATATCTGGCCTTTCAAAATATATCCATAAATTACCAGTTAAGTTCCCAGTCTGCAGCTCAGCACTGTATTTTCTGTATATGTCAAATAATTCTAGAGAAATTCAATCTGAGGAGTGAGCCAGGATATTTTACCCATTTAATTTCAAAACTTTGACAATGTTATCCTGCCTTCATATCCTCATTACTAACTTATATTTACACAGGTTTTACTGTGAGAAGTATTTTTCTCAAGAGCTGCGCAAAACCAAGCAAAAAAAAAACCACCAACACAACCTCCCCCCTAAAAAACCCAGTAATTTTATTTTTACAGAATGAAATTGAGAAATATTTTAGACTGACCCAAAACTGCAGGTGCTGCTTTTAGCAGTGTCAGCAAATGCAGATGAGATGCATGGATGAGAGCTCTGGGTGAAGAGTAAGCGCAAACTGCCACAGCTTTTACATTCTACCCCATGGATATATTAATAAGAAATGTAGGTTCCACAATCTAAGTACATAAACTTAGTAGCATTTCCTGCTTTAAGGCCATAGCAGTTTATGAGAGAAAAGGCAATGAATTCCAGGAAGAGAGATTGAGATTTGTGAAAGATTGGAAGAATACCTTTTGAAATGGAAGCATGGATTTTGAAAGCCACGGTTTCTTCCAGTGAGTTGTACTGTGTTTCAATGGAGGAGGCATGGAGGGTTTGCACCAAGAATGGCATCTTGCCTTTAGTGTAGTCATAGGTGACAGTGTGGTTCCAGGTGTAGGGGATGCTGATGCCATCAACAGTGAAGAGACGAGTTGAGTAGGCGTACAGCTGCCCAGGGCCAGTTTGAATGTAGTCTTCTGTGTAATCCTGAAATGAGAAGCTTCAAGCATCAGCCACCAAGTACAGCCAACACCTTTGTGGTCTTCATACTTTCAAAGTCCTACAAGATGTATTTTGAGAAAGGTTGTTTTTCACTTAACATCCAAACAAACTGTATTTCACAAAACTCTTGCTTTTTTAATTCTTATTTTGACTGTTGAATCTGCTCTATATCTGTAAATAGGAAAGAGGCCATACTACTGAATATCCTGATGATGTGGGATACAGCAGAACGTTTCCAAACAACACATCTGAAAGTTACCTTATTGTTCAATAACAATCTTCTAAATACTTTTTCTACTTTAAGTCAGATGACATGCTAAATAACAATCAGTAGAGAACAATTCTGCCACTGGAAAAAGGTACAAGTATTGGACATGGGACATAAGGCCAGGCTGGATGAGGCACTGAGCAACCTGATCTAGTGGGAGGTGTCCCTGCCCACGGCAGGGGGGTTGGAACTAGATGATCTTTAAGGTCCCTTCCAACCCAAACCATTCTATGATTCTATGACTGTGACTTGGTGCTGCTTTAATGTAGATGAGAGAGACAGTGTGTGTCCATCTGGAGCAGCTTTACCTTCACATTAACATCGGGTGCTGACTGAAGCTGCAGCACGTGGCCACTCATGACAACATCCAGCAGCAAACCTCCATCTGAATCCAACCCCCGGGCAACGTGAGTCATCCGAAGGACCTCACCTGTAGGGTAGGAGCACAATGAGCTATGAAACATCCTCAGAGAAACCCCTGTCAGCCACACAAGATCTGAACTAAGATTTTTGAGCAATTATTCTATAACTTTAATTCAATAAGATAATATAAATATTATACATTTTGAATTACAGCCCTAACAGCCTCAGAAAATTGCTGTCACAAAGAACAAGCTGACACAAGACTCAAAATTGAGCCACAGTTCTGTGCTGTTTTTTAAGAAACAGTATTTAATGAGCTCATTGGAAAGTGAAGGAGATGGTACATCAGAGGTAACCAACCAGTTGCAAACTCCACTTGAGTTTCTCTCTTGAAGACAGCATCAGTGAGTGTAAAGCCATTCATTGCTTCTCCAATTTCTTTTGCAGTTGTCCAGTAAATGGGGCTGAGGATGGAAACCAGCTTTCTCATTGCTGCACCTGAAAGAAATGGGACATAACACTTGAGAGCTTTTTTCTGAACATAACATGACCCATATTAGTACGAGTTGAACATTAAGACCCAAAACTAGTGGAAGTCCTCAAGATTAAAATCAGGGGACAAAAATAGCATTGCCATATTTGGAGGAATCATTATTCAACTCTTAATGTACTAGAAGTAAATAATATTTCCTTCTCTGTCTCTTTTAGTATAGATCAGTTTCTTTAGCGACACCTTAATGAAGTGGTGAAAACTGACATTGCACAGAATCAAACCTGACTTAAGGGGAGAAGAATAAAAGATTTAAATTAATAAAAATCTTACCAAGGCTCCGAGGGACATTTGAAATCTTTGCTTGTATTACTCTGGTTTCAGAGTCGGGGCTGTCTGTGACTGTGGCATTGAGGAAAGCAATTCCAAATTCTATATTGTTAATATTTCCAATGACGCTGCCTTTGGCATGTGAAGGCCCACCTGTGCAGGGAGCAGGAGGAAGGGGGGAAAATCAAGTCAGAGAATCAGGTTTGGGTTGGAAGGGACCTTAAAGATCATAAAGTTCCAACCCCCCTGCCATGGGCAGAGACACCTCCCACTACACCAGGTTGCTCAGTGCCTCATCCAGCCTGGCCTTAAACACCTCCAGGGACTGAGGGGGCATTCACAACCTCTCTGGGCAACCTCTTCCAGAGTTTCACTACCCTCTCAGGAAAGATCTTCTTCCTTATATCCTGCCTGAATCTCCTCTCTTCCAATTTACATCCATTACTCATAGTCCTGCCATCTTTGTACCCTATTACTTGATTTGTAATCATCAAGGACATGCCAAGAAGACTGAATTAATATCCATGAAAGCTCTGCTGTCTGATATTTTTGAGGAGAGAAAAACTGTAAGCATTGCCCAACATTTAAAAAAACAAGGGTATTTCTACTTATTGTGGAAAACACTCCTCTGTTCAGGGAGCTGAACAGCAGGGGGGTTGGAACTCAATGATCGTTAAGGTCCCTTCCAACCTGAACTATTCTATGATAATGGTTCAGCAGCACCCCAGTGCTTCCTAACAGGTTAACCAACATTTTATGCAGCTGAAGTGGCTAGGAGGGGGCTGAGGGAGGAAGGTTTAAGCTAAAAAAATTAAATTACTTGGTTAACTGGCCAACACATGGGGGAGTACTAGTCAAGCTAGGAATGCCACAGGTGTCACAGATATTATCATGGTGTAAGTTAACTCACCAGGACAGGTTTGGGTGTTGCATCTGGATATTTGGGAAGAGTCTCCAGGACAAGGACGGCCACGATTTGATGGTGCTGGGTTGTTGCACAGGCGCATTCGGGTCTGTTCTCCTCCTCCACAAGAAGCAGAACATCGGCTCCACGCTTGCCACTGCCCCCAGTTGCCATCCACTGAGGAAAGAATGAAGAAAGTGACTTTTTGTTTCAGTGCTGCAGACTCCCCCCTTTCAATGCATCAGTGATGCTTTTGTGTCCTTCCCTCTTGATGGAACCAATGTGATAGGGAAACATCTCAAAGAATGACAAAACTACCTTAATGTGAAGGTGTGAATATTTCTCCCTTCAGCTCTTGTGATGCAGCCCAGACACAGTTGCCTTCTTGGCTGTGAGCACACCCTGCTGACTCATGTCCAGGTTTTCATCCACCAGTACCCCCAAGTCCTTTTCCACAGAGCTGCTCTCTATCCCATCACCCCCCAGTCTGTGCTGGTAACAAGGACTGGTCCAGTTCAAGTGCAGCTCCTTGCCCTTGTCTTTGTTGAACTCTATAAGGCTTGCACAGACTCATCTGTTCAGCCTGTCCAGGTCCCTCTGGATGACATCTGCTCCCTCTGGTGTGTCAGCTGCACCACTCAGCTTGGTGTCATCCACAAATAGGCTGAAGGTGCACTCAACTCTATATGGTCTATGAAGTTATTAAACTTCACCAGTCCCAGCACAGATCCCTCAGGGACACCACTCATCAACTCCTCTCCATCAGGACATGGAGCCTCTGACAGCCACCCTCTGGATGTGACCACCAGAAGCCAGTGCCTTCTCCACTGGAGATGACTCCAAGCACTCACCAGGACAGAGCTCTGTGCTGCACCTCTGGATCTGCATGTCGGCCCCAGCACAGGCCCTGCCACCACTGGCTGGGCGAGGGTTGTCACAGGTCCTGTATCTCCTGCTCTGGCCTCCATTGCACGTCCGACTGCAAGTTCCCCAACTACTCCATGGGCCCCAGTTGCCATGAACTGTAAATACAAGTCATATTTTATACCTTAATAACAGACCCCTACTAAGAGAGTCCATTTTTAATTTCCATTCTGTGGTTGCATGGGTTTAGTTATTTAGAAAAGACTTAGCTAGAAAGTAAAATTACTAAACAGAAATTTGTTTTTTACCTGAAACCAGGACACTTCTCACAAAATAAAAATTACAAAATGCAAACAAAGATCTAAAAGTTCACTGGTCCTGCATTTAGTGGTATCTCAGAGTACAATAACCAAATGCAAAATGCCACCATTTATTGGAAAGTATTTCAGGATGAATCATTAACCAGGTGAGACACCACACTGTACTGGGACACACAAAGAATTGTGTGTTGTGGTACTTTCTTACTGGACAGTTGTAACCTCTGGGGTCCCTTCAAGTGACCTCTGAGAGTCCCCTGGGAGTTTGTGCACCAGCTGCTGCCAGTTTGTGCTCCTAATAGTTCATCTAGAATCAGAGAATCATAAAATTGGAAGGGACCTTCCAAGGCCATCTAGTCCAACCCCCTGCAGTGAGCAAGGACATCCTGCACTAGATGAGGTTGCTCAGAGCCTCAGCAAGCCTGGTCTTGAACGCCTTCCAGGGATGGAGCCTCCGCTACCTCCCTGGGCAACTTATTCCTGTGTTGCACCAATCTCATGGTGAAGAACTTTTTCTTAATGTCTAACTCAACCCTGCCTTGCTCTAGTTTCAAACCATTGCCCTTTGTCCTGTCACTCCATGCCCTGGCAAAACAGCCCCTCCCCACCTTTCCTGCAGGCCCCCTTTAGATAGTTTTAGGCTGCTATAAGGTCATCCCACAGTCTTCTCCAGGCTGAACAGCCCCAGCTTTCTCAGCCTGGTCCCATAGCAGAGGGGCTCCAGCCCCCTCATCCTTGTGGCCTCCTCTGCCATGTCTCAGTGACACTGACTGATAAAGAGATGCTTTGACTCTTAACCCGGCAGCTCATCCCACCAGCCTGAGTCCAGCCTGCCAGATTTCTGCAGGAGTGTGTGATTTGCAGAGTTTCCTTCCTCAGCTGCAGACTCAGCGAGGGGATGAGTTGTCCATCCCCAGGCACCTACCTGGGCAAGGATCACTGTTGCAAAAATCCATCTGCATGTCATTTCCTTCACATTTGTGACCCCCAAACTGTGGGGCTGGGTCAGAGCAGAGGCGGGTTCTCTGCCTGCTGCCTCCTCCACAGGACACACTGCAGGTGCTCCAGCTGCTCCAGGCAGCCCACTTCCCATCCACTGGAGAGAGAGAGGCACAGCATTGGTACCCTTACAGTCTCTGGCATCACAACTAACAAAGTAAATCAGTGCTGAATCAGGGTAAAAACTGACTGGAGGAAGTTACTGATTTTGTGTAGAACATCTCAGTTACATAGGGATTTCTAGACAGGAATTTCCATGAATGAAACTGGAGAAAAGCATGACCCCTCTCTCCAATTACATGTGAGCTTGACCAGTACACTTATCTGGGATCCCTCAGTCCTCAGCTTATGTTTTTATTTCTTTTAAAAAAAAAAAAACAATGCTGTAATGTAACTGCTAAGGATTTAAAATGCTGCTTTTGCACAGTGGCTGGGGAAAGGCAGAGAGAAAAGGGAAGCAGAACAAACCCCACTTGTTAATTCTGTTGAGGGATGCTAAAGACAGTGATAAGACCCAGTGAAAATAAAAGGCTCCAATGGAATTTTTTGAGGGGCTAAACTTACATCAAAAGCTGGAAAATGAGGCAGAATTTGGAAAGGCAATGACAAGTCTGTCATTGTTCTCTTTGTGCCTGATGTGCCTTACCTGGGCAGCGTCTCTTATTGCAAACCTGCATCTGTGCCTCAGGGCCCTGGCAGTAGGAGCCCTGGTGAGCTGGAGGGGGGTTGTTGCAGAGCCGCAGCCGGGTCTGAGTTCCCTTCCCACACGTCTCACTGCAGGGACCCCAGGGCATCCAGGAGCTCCACTCACCATCAACTGCAATGGCAACACAGCTCTCAAACTCTTTAAACTCTATGTCTGCTTTAGCCTGAGATCACAGCTCCACAGCCTGAGCATACAAATCTATGTTAGCTTATCAGGACCTGAAAGGGGTCCTACAGAAAGGCAGGGGTAGGACTTTTTAATAGGATATGTGGTGGGAGGACTAGAAATAATGGATGTAAATTGGAAGGGGGGAGATTCAGGCTGGATATAAGAAAGAAATTCTTTACAGTGAGAGTGATGAAACACTGGAAGAGGTTGCCCCCTCTCTGGAGGTGTGTAAGGCCAGGCTGGATGAGGCCCTGAGCAGCCTGATGTAGTGGGAGATGTCCCTGCCTTTGGCAGGGGGGTTGGAGCTTTAAGGTCCCTTCCAACCCTAACCATTCTACGATTCTATGTTGTTCAATATCAATAAATTAAATGCTCTGGTGAAGGGTTATGAATAAAGCACCACCTGCAAAACATGGGTAGTACATCAAAGACACAAAGGAAAGCTGAACATTCAACTGGTTAGGAGAATGACATGGCAAAAAAGAAAAATGGCAGAGGAAAATAGCTAATAATCAAAGGTATTACCTGTATATCACATTTTGTGGAACTTTTTATTAGTTGTCTTTTTTTTTCATTTTAATTTGCTTTGCAGAATAAGTTTAGAGCTTTGAGTTTTACTGTGTCCATACATGGGTAACAAATACCGGGCAAGATAAATATACAACATTGTCCTTAATTTACTGAATAGCACTGATAAATTTAGTAATTTGACAAAAATTGAGAGAAAATGGGTTTTGAGAAAAAAAAAAACAAAACAAAGCACACGGGCAACTCCTTGCAGAACTAATTTTAAACCACTCAGTCTTACCTGGGCAAGGCCTGATATGACAGATGACTGATTCCACAGCGCTGCCATTGCAGGGCTTTCCACCATGCTGAGCTGCTGGGTTACTGCACGTTCTGGTTCTGGTCCTGTTACCTTGTCCACAGCTCTTTGAACACTCTTCCCATAGCCCCCACTCTGACCAGTTGCCATCCACTAAGAATCACAGAATCACAGAATGTCAGGGATTGGAAGGGGCATCAAGAGATCATCTAGTCCCATCCCCCTGCCAGAGCAGGAACACCCAGATCAGGTCCCACAGGAAGGTGTCCAGGTGAGGTTTGAATGTCTCCAGAGAAGGAGACCCCACACCCTCTCTGGGCAGCCTGAGACACTCTTCTCTCACCCTCACCCCAACAAAGCTGTTTCTATTTCAGTGGAACCTCCTGTGTTCCAGCTTGCACTCATTGCCCCTTGTCCTATCGTTGGAGGTCACTGAAAAGACCTGGCTCCATCCTCCTGACACTCACACTTTACAGATTTATAACCACAAATGAGGTCACCCCTCAGTTTCCTCTTCTCCCAGCTAGAGAGCCCCAGCTCCCTCAGCCTTTCCTCACAAGGGAGATGCTCCAATCCCTTCATCATCTTGGTGTCTCTGTGCTGGACTCTCTCAAGCAGTTCCCTGTCCTTCTTCAACTGCTGACCCCAGAACTGGACACAATACCATCAACATGGTCTCAAATTGATATCAATTAATAACAAACCAAATATTTTTGGCAGCATCAATTCAAATTTTCTCTGCCTTCCTACATAAGTCAAGATGAATCCCAACTTTGTGGGAAAAATTAATCTGCCATGAAGATCAGTGGTGCTAATTCTTCACCATTAGGCACTTGGCAGAAGGCACATTTGAAGTATCAGTTAACTAAAGTAGTACCTGGACAGGGCTTGTTGTGGCAGCTGCGCACATCTGTGTCAGGTCCCTCACAGCTCCTGCCACCATTGGCAGGCTGGGGGCTGTTGCACTGTCGGACTCGCTGCTGCACACCTTGGCCACAGGTGACACTGCAGGCTCGCCACTCCAGCCAGGCAGAGAACCCCCCGTGCACTGCAGCAGGAGACAAGATGCTCTGCTTGTAACATCCTTGTACTTACAGCCCTCTTAGACTGATACAGCAAAGTGATAAACACTGTAAAACATAAACTGTACCTCAAAATCCAACTTCACCTCTCCATTACTTCAGAAATATCTCACCACAGTTCAGAGAACACTTCAGCTGCTCTCAAATAATTATCACCCGTGCTTCTAAGTGTTTAACTATTAAATACTATTAAGTTACTCTTAATAGTACTATTAATTTATCCTTCAGAGGTATAATCAAGTCCACAGCTCTTTGAACACTCTCCCCATAGCTCCCACTCTGACCAGTTGCCACCCACTAAGAATCACACATTCTGAGGGTGTGATTTAGTACAAGATCCATTCATTATTTCACTCTTTTACACTCATCTGTCTCACACAGCTGGATGGATCTAGTGGAACAAAACTTCATAAAACACAAAGCCACTGACATCTCAGACCAACTGACATGGATCTAATGGAACAAAACTTAATAAAACACAAAGCCACTGACATCTCAGACCAACTGACATGGATCTAATGGAACAAAACTTAATAAAACACAAAGCCACTGACATTTCAGCCCTACTGACATGGATCTAATGGAACAAAACTTCATAAAACACAAAGCCACTGACATTTCAGCCCTACTGACATGGATCTAATGGAACAAAACTTCATAAAACACAAAGCCACTGACATTTCAGCCCTACTGACATGGATCTAATGGAACAAAACTTCATAAAACACAAAGCCACTGACATCTCAGACAAGGTTTAACATATATCTAATGAGCACAGGGAAGATAAAATATCCATAAAATATGGGTGAGATAATATCTTGACATTTAATCTCAATCAATTCTGTAACCTACCAGTGTGGCAGTCACTCCTGTGTATTTGTGCACTTACCCTGGACAGTCAGTAGCACTCTCACAAGAACAGACCCCATTAAATTCCTGGCTACACACTCATATTCTGATGTATCTTCCTTCTGTGCTATAACAATTTGCAAGGAGCCATTAGACAGGAGAGTCACTCTCTCATTGTTCACAAGAGGATGACCTTGTCGGGACCAGCTGATGGTTGGAGGAGGCTCTCCATGTGCCTGGCAGTCCAGTATTGCTGTGGCACCAGCTTCAACAACAGTCTCCACAGGTTCAACAGTAATGACTGGAGGACCTACAAGAGAACAGGTTTTTTAGGCAAAGTATATAGTTGCATTTTTTCTGCTGTACTGAATATTACAGATCTGCTCAGAATGAGGGGGGGGGGGGGGGGATCAGTTNGGGGGGGGGGGGGGGGGGAAATCAGTTTACCCAAAATTATTGCTGTTGAACTTTCACTGTCAAAATAATGCAAGTTACAATGACAATGATGGGTTATTTTTAATATGTGGTAACCTGAGAACCAAAGCTGGGACTGAGGCCTTATTAGACAGGCTCAGGGTCTTCCATATTGCTAAAATGAGTTACACTTTCCATAATTCCTGGAGGAAGATGCTATTAATTAAGTCTAGTAGCAACTGAGACTTAATTAACAGATGAATGTAGCTTGAGGATACAATAGAAAAGGGATGTTCCAAAATTCTATCACTAGCAAAAATTTAATTCTAAAATATTATTTCTGCCAACAAATTGCCAGTGAAAGCTGGGATTCATCTCACACAAGTCTCTTGAGAGAGTTAAGAGTCTAAATTAATCCATTTGTAAGTCATTTGGGCCCTTTCAGAAGAGTATTTAGCCCACTACTCTAAGTTGATTTTTAAGATGAGGCTGAATCATCCACATATCCCTCTCTCAATCACCAGCTTAGACTAGACCACTAAATCTTAGTGATGAGAAGAATCTAAACCTAGAGTGCAGACATCTATCCAAAGATGGGTTACTGCTCCACTCTAGTGACATCAAAACTGTAACTTTGCATCTTACTCTGAAGTGTTAGTGTCAGGCTGCGTTCCACTGCACCAGCATCATTGGTGGCCACGCACTTGTAGTCACCTGCATCTTCATTCTGCAGAACAAAAATAATCAGGATAGATGTAATGTGCCTCCAGGAAGGGAATTTTCATAATTCCATAATCATGTAAGGCTGGAAGGGACTTATCAGATCATCGAACCCAACCATCAGCCCAATTCTGACAAGCCTCATACCTGGAAAAGGACTTGAAACCTTGACCCTCAGATTAGGAGTCTGATGCTCTCCCAACCAAGCTACATATGGCATACCCTGGATCTTAAAAGGATGCTAAATTCTAGAGTATCTCAACATTTTGCCTTTATTGATATTATGCTGTTACCATGAAGTATTTTTATTATTCCATTTTTTATTTCAACTCTACTACTGAGGAATTTTATTTTTTACTTAAACTCAAAGGGGCTACTTTTTTAAACCTCATTACAAACTGTGTAAGTTTATGGGTGGAAAAAAGGTGTCTTGCCATTCATATTATAAAATTAGATGCAAAGAGATTTACATATGGATTTACAATTGCTTTACAGCTGACCTGACTGTAGAACACAGATTCTCTTAAAAGCAAAAGTCCCATTTAATTTGGAATGGCCACGATTTCACACACCAATTATCAGTATGCAAATTCAGTCCTTCTGACAATTAGAGTGAAGGAGATTCTCTTCATTTTTTTTTGGTCACAATAATTTTGAGGCTAATACTTGTCTGAATTAAAACAACATTTGTTAAAAGTAAAAGTGGATACAACCTCTAGCCTCACTCTTTCAAAACCATGTGATCTGGATTACTAATGAAATACAATGCAGAGACATATGGAAACAGAGCAGTGCCTCACCACAGTGCCATAGATAGCAAGGGAGCCATTGTTAAGCTGCCTGATCCTGTTGCTAATCTGAACACCAACTCCTTTTTTGCTCCACTGGATGGTTGGAGGTGGATCTCCTCTGACTTCACAGTTCAACACAGCATTGCCACCCAAGGGCTCAATTCTGCTGGAGTGGTAATCTCCTTGGAAGACTGGAGGCTCTGAAAATACAAGCAATGGCAGAGGAATAGTAGAGACAAAATGAAACATCCGAATAAGATTGCTAACCAGGGTTGTTCGTCTCTGACTTTCTGAGGCTACAATAGAAAAGGGACGTTCCAAAATTCTATCACTAGCAAAAATTTAATTCTAAAATATTATTTCTGCCAACAAATTGCCAGTGAAAGCTGGCACAAGTCTCTTGAGAGAGCTAGGAGTTTAAATTAATGCATTTGTAAGTGATATGGGCCCTTTCAGAAGGTTATTTAGCCCACTCTAAGTTCAGTTTTAAGATGGGGCTGAATCATCCACACATCCTTCTCTCAATCACTGGCTTAGACTAGACCACTAAATCTTAGTGATGAAAGATGACAAGAGTCTAAACCTAGTGTGCAGACATCTATCCAAAGATGGGATACTGCTCCACTCTAGAGGACTCTGACTTTCTGAAGTCAGAGATGCACATGTTTAACTTTTCCCTATTTAGCCATATACAAATTCCAGGGGTAAATGGTTTTAAACAGAAAAAGAGTAAATTCAGATAAATATCAGGAAGAAATGCTTTATTCTGAGAGTGGGGAGACTGGAATAGGTGCCCAGAGAAGCTGTGGATGCTCCATACATGGCAGTGTTCAGGCTGGACAGACCAACAATATGGTCTAATGGAGGTCATAGTCATCTAGGTTGGAAGGGACCTTTCAGATCATCTAGTCCAACCATCAGCCCAACTCTGACAAACCTCATACCTGGATGGGGACTCGAACCCCTGACCCTCAGATTAGGAGCGCAATGCTCTCCCAACTGAGCTATACATCCGGGTCAAGGTGTCCTTGCCCAGGGCAGGAGGGTTGGAACTATATTATCTTTAAGGTCCTTTCCAATCCAAATTGTTCTGTCTTTAGTATCAGAACATATGGCTGTGTGAAACTGTCTATTAGTGAGCACAACTAGTGCTACTTTACATACCTTTGACATACACAAAACCAATGGCTTTGATTGAGCCAACTGAGTTTTCTGCTGTGCATACGTAGGTGCCGGAGTCATCCTTAGAGACTCTTTCTATAACAAGTTCACTGTGCCCATTTACATCATCATATTTTGCTGATGGGAGAAAACACAGTAAAGGGTTACTTCAATGATTTTAAACATGCACATCTCAGTTGTTGGTATAGCATAAGACTGAATCACAGCAGCACAGCTCAATGGCATCATGCCATTTCATTTCTGAGGCATCTCAGAAATGCACAGAAGAGACACTGCTGTGACATTGGCCCACATGCATGTATTCACTTAAGTTGTCCCTTAATTTCAAGCTCTGTGCATCTGTATTCTATGAAATAGTGAGGTTTTCTCCATACTTAAGAGAAACAGCATTAGTTGTTGGATGCTGAGTAAATACCACTCTCTGAATGTTTTTAATGTGTTACATTATTAGCTGCAGAGAAGGAATTTCTTAATAACCTTCCATATGGTTTTGTCTCAGAGGCAATTTAATTACATGATACATAATACTGAAGATACTCCTCACACAAATATTGTCTAACAATTTTGTTTTCTCTAGGTTTTTTTCCTTCCTTATACTAAATTAATTGCAACTCCAGAGCAGAATGACCAGTACAATCTAATGTTACCCCACCTGGAATGATGTTATTGTTAAAGGTCCACACTATTTTGGGTGCAGGTATCCCAGTAGCTTTGCAGGTTAACATGAGCTGCTCTCCTTTAGTCAAAGATACATCTCCAGGGAGTTCAGTAAAAGCTGGCAGCACATGAACTGTCAGGGTGACAGTGTGTGTGTCTTCTCCAGCAGCATTGCTGGCAACACAGGTGTAACTACCAGAATCTTCAGGCTGAAAGAAAGCAGAAATTTCAACTGTGATACATTCTACACATACTACTGCTAGTAACGATGAGAGAATCTCTAAAGGTTTGGAACAAGCATTCAGCAGAAAAGCTCATCTGAATTCTTTCACTCTCTCTAATGTAAAAGATGGACCTACACTTCTTTTTGTCTTTCCTCAGAATTTACCACAATTTTTTTCCAGAGATATTAGATTTTCCCCTGAGAAGTATTTGTAAAGACTCTGGAACATTAAGAACAAGAAAATCTAACAAAGAGTAATCCAGGAGCAGGTGAAAACAAAGAGAAGAAAGGTCTTATTAGTGGCAAACTTGTCAAGTCATAGTTTAGATCTAGAGAACTTACAACAACATTGTCCAAAATGAGGTCTCCATCTGGCACAGCCCGGTATTTTCCTACTATCTCTGTTAACAATGTATTGTCCTTCTTCCAGTTAATAGTTGGTGTTGGAATGCCCTCAGCCACACAGGACAGAACAGCCTGGGAGTCCTCTGTGACGGTGTACTGTGCCTCCGTGCTATGAATCTTGGGTGGAACTGTGAGGAGGTTTATTAAAAAGACTTACCTTTCAGTACCAAGCAGTACTGAAAGAGCAAACAACACTGGACTGAAGAAATCATTCCCTGGACCTTCTGTGTTGTTTCTTGTTCCCATCAATGATTACCATTAAGCAAGTCAGAGAAATACTTCTAACAAAGTACAAATCAAATTAAGGAAATGCAAATCTTAAATCCAAGCAACTGCCTGATACAGAGACCCATAAAGTTGCACAATTCTCCTGAGCTCTTTCTCTACACACTAACACCTTATCCTATGCCAGTGGCCATGATTTCCACACTTACTGTGCACAGTGAGCTCCATGGCAGTGCTGCTGGATCCTGCCATGTTTGCAGCAATGCAGGTGTAGTGGCCAGCATCCCCCGGCTGTGCAAACACAATCTGCAGAGCCCCACTGCTCAGGATTCTTCTCCTCAGGGACTCACTTATCTGCTGCCCATCTTTCTTCCAGCTGATCTCTGGCCCAGGGTAGCCTTCAGCCTCACACCGCAGGCTGATGGACTGATCAACAGGCACAACATACTCCTTGAAGTGGGATTTGATAACAGGAGGAACTGAAAAAGAAGTAATATTTCAAAAACTGGCAGAAGAAGCACGGCACACTTCAGTTCACAGTAAAAATAAACCTAAAAGTATACTTTAACCCTAAAGAAGAAAGGAAACTAAAAAGAATAAACCACCTGGACTCTCTTGATTGTCAAATCAGATTGGAAAGCACTAGGTCCATCTGTGCTGCTCAGAACTGTATTTTGACTGACAGAATACACACTAATTTCTTGCTTGTGAGTACACACAACAGGAGGTACAAAGATGACTTACCTTGAACTTTCAGTTTGATCTTCCCCAGAGCAGTGCCAGCTGGGTTTTGAGCAACACACATGTAAGTGCCAGTGTCTTCAACAGTCACTTTTGCAATCTGTAAACTGCCAGTGGGAAGAACTGTGTAACCACTGCCTGAAACAAATACAGGCAAAGTATGAGACTTGTTTTGTTGTGGCTTCTGTAAACAGGTTCCTTATATACAAGTTGGAATACTCAGAAAAAAAGAAATATTCTCAATTAGAGGCAGTAGGCTGAAGCTGTAGCCTTTGGGAGGATACCTGCTGTGACTACATTGATGCCCTCCTTTTGCCAGGTTATCACAGGTTGAGGTGTTCCTGTCACTTCACACGGCAGCAGAATGGGATTGTTCACAGTGACTTCCACCAGCCCTGGCTGGGTTTGGATAACTGGTGGCTCTGTGGAACAAAATCAAAAGGCAGCAGGTTTAACCTTCAAAGTTAGAAAATACAAAAGATATTAAAATCACATAAGCCTAGAATATGAATTTGCAACAGTTGTACTTCACCAGGAAATGCTCTTACATAAAATAACATGATTGGCACAAGTATGGGTACAGAACATGACCTGACAATACAATTTGCCATCACAGACATGCTTTAACTTGTTACAAAGGAAAGAAAAAAAATCTTCCTAAATGAAAGGGAACAGTACAGACTGTGGGTGCTTTCTCCAGAGTACCAGAGCTGCAACATAGAATCTCAGAATAGTTTGGAAGGGACCTTAAAGATCATCTAGTTCCAATCCCTTTGCCATAGGCAGGGACACCTCCCACTAGATCAGGCTGCTCAGTGCCTTGTCCAGAGGGCAACCTGTTCCAGTGTTTCACCATCCTCACCATCAAGAACATCTTTCTTATCTCCAGCCTGAATCTCCCCTCTTCCAGTTTACATCCATTATTCCTAGTCCTGCCATCACATATCCTATTCAAAAGCCCTACCCCAGCCTTTCTGTAGCCCCCTTCAGGTATTGAGAAGCTACTCTGAGGTCCCCCCTGAGCCTTCTCTTCTCTAGGCTGGACAACACCAACTCCTTCAGCCTGTCCTCATAAGGGAGTTGCTTCAGCAGCTCAATGTCCTTCTTATGTTGAGGGTCAAAATCACCTGTCTTGATCTGCTGGTCACACTTCTCTTGATACATGCCAGAATTTGGTTGGTCTTTCTTGGCTGCAAGTGTGCCCCGGTGGCTCATGTTGAATTTTTCATCCACTGACACCCCCAAGTCCTTCAAGGGCTGCACTCAAGCAGCCTTAACTCATATGTATTAAACAGGCAACACAGAGAGGTTGAATGAGCTCCAGCTGCCCACCTTACCCTGGACATGCAGGCTGACGTATCTGTGAGCAGATCCAGCCGTGTTTCGGGCCACACAGAGGTAACGTCCTGCGTGTGCCAACTGAGCTGAGGGGATCTCCACAGCACCTGCAGCACACACACCACATGTTCAGCACACCACAACAACCCTCCTGCATGCACACCAACACTCTCCTACACCACCCATTTTTAATTTAAGTTGGAAAGCAGTTGTTAGGGTGACTGTCCAGGTGGGCACATTGACTTTCTGCAGCTGAGCTTCAGTCACACGCATTACCTGAAGAGAGAATTCTGTAACCATCTCCTCTGGGCAGCAACTTCACACCATTTTTGGTCCAGTGAACTGAGGGAGCAGGAACCCCTGATGCAGTGCAGGAAATGACTACTGGAGACAGCCTGGTCACCAAAAGGTCTGTGGCTTCATCTGCTATGGACGGGGGCACTACAAATGAAGACCAGTGTAAAGGTTACTCATTTTCATTTTAATGAATTCCTGGAAATAATTTTCTTGGGAATACCAGTGCCCTAAAAGAATGATATAAAAAAATCAACTTTGGAATGCCCCCCAAAGCAATGCTGGGTGTCACACACAAGTGATAGCAGTGTCCCCTCTACCTTGAACAGTGAGCTCAACTGCCCTTTGATCTTCTCCTGCCTCATTTGACACAGAGCACTCATAGACAGCAGTGTCATCCACAGTGGGAGAAATGATTACTAAGGAACCTGATGAGAGAAGTCTGAACAAAGAAAAGAAAAGAAAGTAAAAGCCATTGAAATACTTCTTCTCAGGTAATCAGACCTGAACTTGTTGGCTATGAAAGATTGCATTTAAGCACAACTAGGTTTTCTTAAAGTGCAAAAATCATCCCTGAAAACTTCCAACCCCTGGTGAAAAGAGAACATCTCTCACCTGTATGTATTCTGGTTCTGGTCAACACTAAGCAGATGCCCATTCTTCTTCCACCTAACGGCTGGTCTGGGAATTCCAGTGGTTTCACAAGGCAAAATGGTCTGTGCATTTACAGTAACTGTAATATTTGTAAGTCCGGGAGCAATAGTTGGTGGAACTAAGGACAAATAAAGCCTAATTAGTCAGAATAATTATATTCATATGCCCATATCTCCCTGTCACATCTCTATATGAAGGACTGAACCACTTGAACATATTTCATTTTGTTTTCATAAAGGCTAACTTGACAACAGTAAACTGACAAAACATGTAAGCATGGGATGTGTCAAGTCCTTGCAGTTTCAGGGCACAAGAAAGTATTTGATTTTCATGAACTTTTGGGTTGCATTCCTAAAGCCATAATTTTTTTTTTTTTT
>VZTY01009337.1:68717-135588 GCA_013400935.1 Turnix velox | reverse complement strand
CCATAATTTTTTTTTTTTTTTTTTTTTTTTAACCACAGCAACTAAGAAGGAGCTAGAAGGGCAGAAGAAGAAAAATGTGATGGGACTCGAGGCTTGCAAAACCATACATATTTATCTGAGCCCAAAACTTTTACCAATAACCTGCAGATCAATACGTTTGCGTTCAGTGCCAGCCACATTGGTTGCCATACACACGTATCTTCCCATGTCACTAACATGTACTGACAGGATGTGTAGGGATCCATCCTCTAGCATGGAATATCTGAAAAAAAAGGCATATAATTTCTTTCTACTATCTGATCAACAGATCAACAGGCTATCCTGGGAGTGCAGAAGGAAAAGATTACTCAGGGCATACAACAAATCACCTAAATACATGATGTTTGAATTTGGGCACACGGGGTTTTGTCATTTATTGCATTTATTCTGACTTCACTCTTTCCCAGCACATTCATTATCCAGAGAGATTACAAAATCTAGCTGTCATAGTGATTCCACATATATGAAGACAGATTTACAGAAAATATCTAAAAGCCCTTTTAAAATTCTTTCTAATTTAACCTTAAAAAACCCCTTTTAATGTCTGTGTATGTCCTGATTTGAGGTAAAATAGAACAAATTTCCTGGTTTGTAACTTCACTTTCCAGCCTGGCCTCTTCTGTCTCACTAAACAGCACATGGCCAGGAACTGCTCCCTCTCAGACTGATGAGGGGTCACATCTACAAGGAATTGAGGACAGGGCAGGTGACCCAAAATTGACCAACAGGAGCATTCCATCCCATTTGCCCAATGCTCAGTATAAAAGCTGAGATACCAAAGGGTCAACTTTCTTTCTTTGATGGCCAATATCCAGGGAGGATCCTGGCTGTCCATCTGCCTTTGATCCCCTGAACCTCCTGTCTCCAGATCCAGAATCCAGCTCCTGACTGTTGCTGACCCCAGTCTGTGTCTGCTGGTGGTGTAGTTGTCATCCTTGAGGCTTGATACAGTTTTCTGTATACCATTTTTCATTCTTTTTATTTTATTTCTATTTAATTATCTATTAAAAGTAGTTTGGAATTTTTCTAAACTCATTAACCTCTTTATTCCATCATCTCCTCTCTTTTGAGAGAGAAGAGGGTGCCACCTGTCATTCAGAGTAGCTTACAGAGTCAAACCCCAGGACATTATGTTATCTAGTACCTTTGAATTATAACCTAATTCTTCATTATTTTCTCAATTCTAGAAAATTCCAAACTACTACCCCTTAAAAAAAGTGTAAGGCAGAAATCCTTCACTACAGTAAAAGTTGATATTAGAACATGCATAGGAAGTTTCATATATTAGAAATTACAGGCTACACTCCAGAAGCTTTTGGTCTGCATGAAATTGCTTGACATCATCCTAAAATTCCACATATGTAAAAAGAAGTGAAGATTTTCCAAGTTTATTGTTTCAAATCTTAAATATCAGAATTGTTATTCTCTTTGGTTGTCAAAAGAGCTTCATGTCCCAATAAAACTTTTCTGTAAAACAGCTTCTTTGTATCACTGCATTTTCCATGTCTGGGTCTAGCCAAATGACAGTACAACTGAGTTTTGATCTGTGTAAAGAAGACCAACTTACAAGTCATGGATGTCCAATTATGCTTTCTGGAATTAATTCAGAAAAAATAGGAAATTCACATTGATATTTGGGCAATACCTTGTATTATTTCCAGTAAAAATAGCCCCATCCTTCCGCCAGGTAATTCTTGGGGTTGGAACTCCTGCTGCAACACACTCCAGAAGAGCAGAAGCATTGATGTGCACAACAGCCATCTGAGCACTGCTGCGGATTGTGGGGGCCACTGAAAAAGGAAAAATCACCAATGATATAGGAGAAAAAACCTCCAGGCTGCAATAGTTGAAACTAAACACATGAGAGGAGATGCAGTAACAGGTACAGCCATCACTGCAAAGACACAAACAAGTTTCTTACATTTTTTTTTTGTAGCACATGCAGTAAGGAAGCAAACTTTGTCTGAAATGCAATTAAAGATCAACTCTGCAAGTCACTGCAAAGATTATCCTACATCTAAACCAGTAAAATAATTTAAATTCAGGAGAATTATAAACTGAGGAGAAAAAAGAATTTTAATTGGAGCAGTTAAATACAGCCAGGAGCACAGCAGAATGAAGGTATATATGACTGGGTGTAAACAGAATAGAAATTAGAAAAAAAGTTCCTTATCATCACCAGGGTGTGAAAATAATTTCATATTAGACTAGATGTAAGAAAATATATATGGTTAAAACAAAATTCAGGCCAATGGTAGTATGTGACAGGTATGCAGATGCAAAAAGCCCTTTCAAGCCCTATATTCCTTTCATCTCCTGCTTCCAGGTGCAGAAAATCCACCACAGGCTTCAGGTAACCTGTAAAACTTGGTGGGCAAGCTAGAGCTAGCTATGAAACTGGGTACCCTAAGGTGCCAGTCAAATGCTTTAAAGAATTTCTCTGGATTTCTCAGTCCTGGATCTGGATGTAGATTCTGGATGTATCCTGGGTCTGTATGAGGATGATGGCTGGATGCACAGCACCCTCTACTACCAGAATTTTTCCAGCCAGATGGAAAGGGAGCCATAGTGAGACTCCAACAGGCCCTTTTATTGTGGGTGACAGCTCAGGTGTTGGCACACATGAGGTAACACACATGGTGACACATACTTTAGAGACAGGCTGAGCGGTCAGGGTTTGTCTAGAAATAAACTTCTAATGCTTGCTTCTTACCATCCTAACCTGCAAAAACACCATGCAAAGATGAAAATGCCCATGATTTTACCGTGCACTGTGAGCAGGAACTCCCTGGTGGTTTTCCCTGCAATGTTACTGGCTACACAGGTGTAGTTGGCAGTATCGCTGAGGTCAGCATTATTGATCTGCAGGTACCGCCCGCTGGAGAGAATTCGAACACGAGGAGTTCCCTAAGAGGAAAGAGATTGACAAATTTAACTTTGCCATTGTTTTCTTTAAGCAGACAGACCTTTCTTTCGTTGCAGAGTAATAAAAGCCATGAAGGAAGATTAAGAGGGGTCTGAATTTCTTGCTGGCTTAATTCTGTTTGCATCTCTGAAGACAGTAGGGTAAACAAAATTTAAAAAATAAATATTACTGCTTAATGTTTCCCCTTAGAAACCCCTGCTGGGACTTGTGTCTGAAAGACAGCTTTTAGGGCTATGCAGCCAAAGGGCTTTTCACATTTTCTGGATGGGGACAGCTAGCAGCACATAAGTGACTAGATAAAAAAAAGAATAGAAAAATAACACAAAGTCAAACTTTTCCAGGGTGTGCTATTCACATGCTGGATGGAATTGAAAGCTGACATAACTCTTGAACAGGAGATCTGAGAAAAGCAGCTATGATAGAGAGGTGAAACTCCTCTCCTCTAGTTCTGCACTTCTTGGCATTTAAGTACCCTGGTCCACTGCTCTTGTACCAGGCACCAAGTCAACAAGTCTATCAACACAGAACTGAGAGCAGTGCTGGAGCCTCACAGGTGAAATGATTTGCCAGAGTGGATTAAAGGCATCAGATTTTGGGTAATAACTGATATTTCTTGTTGAGTGCAAGGCCTATGCTATGGCTTCTAAAAGCAGCACCAAAGAGGTAGCAAAGGAGAGGCAATGAAGCCACCATTTAATCCTTACACTCCTTCAGAAACCCTGTCTTTGAAAAAAAACACAATTCCCGCAATTCTTCTACTGTTTAGACAAAGCCATATTAGGTAAAGACATTCCTACCTGCTTCTTTTCTTAAAACTTGGCATGCATTTCCAAATCTACACAGAGTCCAAGGACTCCAGAGCTACTGGAGGACAGGTCTTCCTGCAGTCTTACTACCAAAACTAGTGGTGCTGCACAACTGCATCACTAAGCATGCTGCACAAGTCTAGAGTAGACCTCAAAATCTGCACAGCAGAAGACAACAAAACCAGGAAGATTAACAACCTCCACTGCAAGGCTGTTTTGCAGAAAGCAGTGATGACTGAAATGGAAATAACACTGCAACCTGAAAACCTAACTTTCTCCAGTCCTCTCTCATAAAACCTCTCATATGCTCAAGGAAGGAGGATGATACACCAGAAAGCACCATTCTTTACATCCCCAAGGAGAGCTGCTGAGTATTAGTAAGCTATTACATTTCTTTAAGCTTAAGAAAGCAACCAGGCATTGAGGAGGACACTAATGTTGATCTGATATCTGGGCTATATATTTGTATCAGCTAAGCAGGGAACAGAATGAACCTCAGTTGTCCACTTAAAGTACAATATAAATTAGGAGTCTGATCTCGGAACTAAGTTTATAACTTAAATGCTGGGGGAGAGTTAACTAAAGACTCAAATTCTCTGTTCTATTATAAATCAAAAGGCCAAGGATTGACCATACTGCACAACCAAGATGTGTCAGCCTTCCAATATTGGCTGAAGGAAAACAAATTAATAAAATCAATTCTGTTGAGTACCTATGTCTATCACAGTGTTCCTCAATCACTTCATTTTCTGGTGCACTTTTATTAACAGTGGCTTCATGGTTCTCAAACACTGGGGTTTTTTTGTGTAGTTCTGCTTTTAAAATGCAAGTTTTGCAAGTAAAATGTATTCACCTACTTCATTTCCAAGCATTGTTCAACCACAAAAAAAAAATTTAAAAAAATCACTATCTAATTTAAGAACTGACCATTCCAAAGTGCTTCTTTCTCTGACACTTGCTTCTAGCTACTTCATGTGCTATATTCAAGATAACATTTCCCAGCAGCATTCAGTAAGACCTATTTGCCCACCAAATTCTTATTTCTACCATTAATATTACATTCTTCTGTATTTACACTAGAAAGGCTGAGGAATTCTTTTAGTGTTTAAAAAAAGCTAGATTAGGTAAAGATGTTCCTGTCTACTTCTTTTCTTAAAACTCAGTGTGTGGAAGGAAAGCAAATAAGCAGAACTACAGGTGAATAGTCTTGATAGACTTACAGTTAAGGGGGCACAATTAATAAGCTGAATTAGTTTCCTCTTTATTCAGGAAAAAGTATTATCTGAGAGAAAACGATCAATTCATTAAGTTCAATAAATAAATTAATTTAAATCATTCACTTGGAAATTGCCTGTTTTCTGAGTGAATCGAAGGAAGAGGATGGGACAAAAAACATCTTTTCTTTATAAACCATCCTCATCGTGCTGATTGTCTCTCAACTAGTAAAGACTCAAAGGCTTAACACAACACTTCAACACTACATGGAATGGTGAGTGGAAATGATGCATTTGAGACAAAACTGGAAAATGGGTTGCTAACTGCCACAATGTAAAGAATTTTACTTCCTTTCTAAATGCTACTAAAATACCAGGATGCATAATATACCCAAAGGAAACATACAGTGTAGTCTTTTCTCAGCTACCTTTCCTGGGAAGCCATTCAGGAGTATACCGAAGGCTTCCAGCATTGTTCAGAGGATCCAGGAGGAGCAAGGGATCCCCCTAAAGGAAAAAAGAACAAGTAACAGCGGGATGGCCACTTCACATGCTCGCTAGCTTCAAGCACTCATTTAGGACTAACTGGATTTGTACTGGGGCTACTCAGCTGCTCTTGAATTCAAAGCACCGTAACTTGGACTGCACTACGGAGGCAAGGGAGCAGAGTAAGAAATCTAAAACACTGTGTGTAAAAAATAAAGGGAGCAAAAGGCTAGTTCAAATAACATAACCACTATACCTCCAGAAGTTCTCCATTTTTAAGCCATGAGATTGTGGGAGGTGGCACAGCATCTGACTTGCATTCCAGTAGAACTTGGCCATTCTGCAAGACGGTGAGGTCCTGTGGGCCACCAGTACCAGCAATGTTAGGAGGAACTGTTATAAAAATTAAGAAAGAAAAATAAAGACCAGACATATAAGCTACCATTAAAATTACCAGATGCACTGAAAAATTCCAGCTTAATTCTTAAGATTAAAATAAATGAAGCTACAGTAATACTGATTAGTTCTACTTTCAAGACCTGTGTTATGAATCACCTTGGTTTAACTGGTGGAGCCTTGTCACATGGCTCCTGGGACAGAGATGTGTTTAAAGTCCATTCTTGGTGTAAGCACCAGCAGTTAAGCCAGATTGAGCAGGGAGCACCCGAGTGCCATAGAATGTTTACCAATTACAGTTTTCAAGAAAAAACCCAGGGCACATTATAGTTGGTTGGAGGAGAAAAGGCCATCTAGTCCAACCTCCTACAGTGACAGGGACATCCTGCACTAGATGAGGTTGCTCAGAGCCTCAGCAAGCCTGGCTATGAATGTCTCCACAGATGGGACCTCCACCACCTGTCTGGGTGACCAGTGTTTCACCACCTTCACAGTGAAAAAAATTTTCCAAATGTTTATCATAACCCTGTTCTGCCCTAGTTTCAAATGATTGCCCCTCGCCCTATTGCTCCATGCCCTACCTTCTCCTCCTGAAAAAACAAGACCATAGATACCACTATATTTGGCATCATTTCTCAGTGAGCACAATAAACTCAACCTTAATGAACACTGATAGCTACAGCCTGCCTAGGTATTCAAAATATAAACCTTGGAATTATCACAGAAATCAGTGGAACTTTGCCTTTTGATTGCATATCATGTTCAGAATAGTTACCCTAATTAAGAAATGCTAATTATCATCATATAGCACAGAGTCATTTCTGCAAAACATGGGTAATTTCTTCTTTCATAATATGTGACTTTTTCAACATGGTACTGCTACATACCTTAGTAGTTTACAGTTTGAAGGAATTTTTTTCTATACATTAAGCTTACCATGCACTTTTACAAAATACTCCTTATCATCATCTCCTGCTGGGCTAGATGCCAAACACGTGTATCTTCCTGTGTCTTCCACCTAGAAACACATAAACAGCTTCTGCAAAAACCTCCCAATAGGGGGAAAAAATGAGAAAAACTGAAACACTGACAGCAACACACAACAGACAGCATTTAAACAGTGAAACAGTAGATAAGGTTTCTAGATTACAGATGCCAACTAAAACCAGATGTGACCACAGAAGAAAGGCAAGTCCCTCATGTTGGTTTTGTAACAAGAAGCACCAGTAAATAAACTTACAGAACTCTGACATTAACTGGAAGCAATAATACTCATAAGAGGCAGAACCCATAACACTGCTACCCGTTTCATGTGGGAAATTGATTGCCAAGGCTTGAAAAATGGATTCTTCAACTGCAAATGTAGCTGAATGAATTCACAGAGGTTTTTAGGACATTTCTTGGCACAGTCCCAATAGCAGGCAGTCCTGCTCAATCTCTAGGGTTTGCAAATGGAGCCCATTTTGAAACCTTTACCTGAGCACTGGTTATTCGAAGGGCTTCTCTGAGGACATGAAGGTTATTGTTCTGCACAAGTGGGCGCCCATCCTTCATCCAGGAAATGGTGGGGACTGGAGTGCCAGAAGAGAGGCAGAGGAGTTCAAGAGGGTTGTTAATGATGACTGAGAGCTCTTCTGGTTGATCCGAACCATTGATACGAGGTGGCTCTGTGAGAGGAAAAAATTCCAAGTTCTTTTATTGATAGAAAAAGCCCATAAAACCACATCCACAGCCTTGTGGGTAGAGTCTGTAGACTAAGTCTGCAGACTAAGTCTGCATTAGCATTATTTCTGACTGTGTCATGAACTCATTATCTCATATAATTACCACCTGCTTTTTTTTATTAATTTGCACATTTAACAAGATGGAATTTGAAAATATTTTCATAATCCTCATACAACATATTTTATATATCAGTGACTATTAGTCCTTTAGCTGTTATCCCTCCAGCAGTGCTATGATCCTGTCAATCAGTACTTCTACAAACCAAAGCTGTTCATATGAACCATATTACCTTGGAATCAGTTTACTATTAATTATAGCACATTCTAGTACACAAGCAACTTTGGGGGGGGAAAAAATATATTATGTATTCACATATATAGGTATCTCCCATACATTGGCATCTTGCATTTCCTTACTCACCCCATTTACCACAATAAATATTTCCTGAAAATACCTTAATTTTTTTTAAATTGTTCTCTTGAGTAGATACTCACTGTCTGCACTTTGTTTAACTGAAAGATTAGCACTTACCCAGCACTTTAAGGAAAAAATGCTTGCTGGCATCTCCAGCTTCATTGGATGCCACACAAGTGTATTTGCCTGTGTCCCCAATCTCTGCATTCACAAACTCGAGGACCATTCCTTGGTTGCTTGACATCAGGTGAGCCCCAAGGCTTAAAGGATGGCCATTTTTAAACCAGGACATAGTGGGTGCAGGATTGCCACCAGTGAGACACTTCATGGAAGCTGAGCTGCCTTTTACTACAGTGACATCCTCTGTTCCTCCTGAGTTATCCAGGCTGGGTGGCACTGCCGAGAAACAAATAACCAATTCATATAGAATACAACCCAGATATTGATTCTGAATATTGAAGAGTAGGAATGTAACTACTTCTTGCATTTCCCCACAGAATGTCAGTGATTAGAAGGGACCTCAAAAGATCATCTAGTCCAACCCCCTGCCAGAGCAGGAAAACATTCAGACAGGTTTTGAATGTCTCCAGAGAAGGAGACCCCACATCCTCTCTGAGCAGCTTGTGCCACTCTTCTCTCACCCTCACCCTGAAGAAGTTCTTTGTTATATTTCTGTGAAACTTCCTGTGTTCCAATTTGCACCCATTGCCCTGAATCCTATCATTGGAGGTCACTAAGAAGAGCCTGGCTCCATCCTCCTAACACTCATCCTTTCCATATTTATAGACATGAATGAGGTCACCCCTCAGTCTTCTATTCTCCAAGCTAAAGAGGCTCCCTAAGAAGGGAGATGCTCCAATCTATTATCTTTGTGGCTCTGTGCTGGACACTTACATTCATGTTAAGCACATACATTAAAATTAATTTTGAAAGTACATATTTTTATTCTTAAACATCTGTGACATAAGTGTCAATTCAAGTAAGGACTTTTCTAGGATTAAAACACTTGCCATCACATCTTCCTTAATGATTACATTTGTAAGATATACTTGTGACTGTCTACAACTTGGTGCTGGTGAGAAAGAAAACTGAATTAGTTTTAGGAAATAAGATTCTTTACATAAAGCATTTCAGAGAAACTCACCAAAAACTTGAAGGTTGTAATGTTTGTTGTCCACTCCAGCCCTGTTAGATGCCACACAAGTGTACACGCCAGTATCACTTATCTGCACTCGGGCAAGTCTAAAGAGAAAATCATTTTAAGAACACTGTAAAAGGAACACATTCACTTTATTAAACATGATTTCAGTAAAATTTTGCTACATCAGTGTAATTCTGCTATGATTTGTGTAAGAGAGAATAAAAGAGAAGAGAAAATACAGTTCATTAGAACAGATGAAAACCAACCTGAGAATTTGCCCAGCTGACAGCAACCTGATTTGGGAGGAGACAGACAGAGGAAGGTCATTCTTTAGCCAGTTTATCTGTGGTGGTGGGGTTCCACTGGCAGTACATTCAATATTTAGGGAGGTATCCAAAAGGGCAGTGAGGTCTTCTGGCTCTTCTCTATTATTGGTGATTGCTGGAGGAACTACATTTTGTGAATGATGAAAAGGAAGATGTTAAAACTGGTGGTTGAAATTATTCCACACACGTTATCCTGCAGGAAATCCCACAACCAAGGCTCCAGAGGCAACTCAGTAAGATGATCACCAATTCTTTGAAATAACAAATCCTCTAACATTAACATTTAGCACTGACAAATTATGCATTTACATATTTAAGATACGAAGTTGCACTTTAGAATGATAGTGGAAAAATCTCCGATTTCTCAGGGTGACTAACAAGAGGAAGCTCAGAGCATGAAGTTCCTGGGGACAGAATGACACTGCCAAGAAGAAGAGGTCAAGCCTTAGAAGGGATGGGCTGTACCACCTAAGGACATTTTTTGCACACTCAAACTTACCTCTTTAAGTAAACACTATATAAACCAGAAAACTACTTCATTAACTTCAAGATGCACCAGTTGACATAATTTTTAAATGTAGAAAATTCCAAAATACCCAGTTAATTATTCTTGCTGACTATTCTAACAGAACTTACTATTGCAGTTTTAGATTTATAGATTAGCCTGAAAGACATGGTGCTGGGGGCAAAAGGGGAGTCACGACATAATGGCATCATTTCATAGTTGGCTCTTAGAATCATAGAATAGTTTGGGTTGGAAGGGACCTTAAAGACCATCTGCCACAGGCAGGGACACCTCCCACTACACCATGTTGCTCAATACCTCATCCAGTCTGGCCTTAAACACCTCCAGGGATTGAGGGGGCATCCACAACCTCTCTGGGCAACCTCTTCCAGTGTCTCACCACCCTCACAGGAAAGTATTTCTTTCTTATCTCTCAGCCTGAATCTCCCCCTCTTCCAGTTTACATCCATTATTCCTAGTCCTGCCATCACATACCCTACTAAAAAGTCCTACCCCTTCAACCTCAACCAGTACAAACTGATCAAAAACATCTCCACCTCTGCATGGTGCCATTCTGTCCTAATGTGATCATTGTATGCTGTTATAAATAACAACAGAAGACATCTTCTGTTGCTCTCCTCATGCTTGTATTCCAATTGATTCCAAGCCTCTAGACATACTGTGGAGTGCTGCCTATGCAGAACACTAGGCGCTTTCACACTAGTCATTGTACCTCATGAACACTTTTTCATAAATTGTCCACTCTCAACACTGCTACACGAAGTTACACTTACTGTCTTCTGTTTGTTAAACTGTGCAAGAGTTTTGCAACTCCAATAAACTATTTCTCAGTGAAGGGATGTAAATTGGAAGAGGGGAGATTCAGGCTCCATATAAGAAAAATTCTTTATTGTGAGGGTGGTGAGACACTGAACAGGTTGCCCAGAGAGGTTGTGGATGCCCCCTCCCTGGAGGTGTTTAAGGCCAGACTGGGTGAGGCACTGAGCAACCTGGTCTAGTGGGAGGTGTCCCTGCCTATAGTAGAGGAGTTGGAACTAGATGATCTTTAAGGTCCCTCACAACCCAAACCATTCTGTGATTCCATGATTATTAGTTCCTTACCATATTGCTTTGGTTTTAAGCTGATGGACTTTAATTGAATTAGTGAAGATAAACTAATGCAATAAAAATGCAGCTTGAAAGTAAGTGACCCCCAAGAGTCACCTCTACTGGGGAAATAAATAAACCTCAAGGCAGCAGAATTACTCTATGATGAAACACATCAACGAAATTAATTTATGCTTATCTCAAAACATATTTACAAGCCATTTCAATCATTTTGTCATTGAAAAAACATCCTGTGTAATATACTGTGGAATCTCCAATCTATAAAATTGAAAACACACTCATGTTGTATTAGACTGAAGACAGGCAGCATTCCTTTCTCAGCCCCCTCTCCAGGGAGTGCTCACAAAAAACAGCATTACATTTTCAAGTTTCACATCTGTGGAAACTCACCATATACATTCAAGTTGAAAATTCGGTCTTCCTCCCCTGCAGGATTAGTAGCCACACAAGTGTATTTCCCTGTATCAGAACTGAGAGCTCTGAAAATGTTTAATGTGCTGCCATCTGGATTTACTCTACAAGGAAGGTCATATAACACAGTGAGCTTGTTTATTTATTCCTATGACCTGGCAAATAAACAGAGGGTTTTGTACATCCAGCTATCTCTGTCCTCTCAGAAATGCAATGAATCATTGCTTTCTGCAAAATATCCTTATTAGAAATAGGCTAGGAAGTTTTTCCTAAAGATGTCCTGGTTAACCTTGTACACAGATTCAACTCCAACCAGGCTTTTTGAAGGAGCCAAGCCAAAAAAGCATCAAGAGTATAAAGTCCCCGTGTCTCATATCTTTCCTCTCCAAAGGAACTTAAGGAAGCTTGCTGAATTTAATAAACTTCATGGGACTGATGTGCTTTAATGGACCTTACTGAGACAGAAATAGATAAGATACACTTATATCTAAGAAATATAATTAAAATAGTATTACACTTATCTCAAAAAATATAATTAAAGTAATATCAAAGTAAACTAGATTTATGGAAGCTAAAGAGGAAAAAATCTTCTTAACCTGGCTAAGTTATGGCTCAGGCTCTCTTTACACTGCCTTCTACTTAGGGTCAACTATTTAAGGTCCTCTGAGGTTCAAAATCATACAAGAAGACAATTCAGCATCTGCTTGTTTTTGCTTGCCTTATTCTTTGTGAATTGTCACTGGCAACTGGTTTTCCATCTTTAAGCCATTGCAAAACAGGTGTGGGCACTCCGTTGGCATTGCAGACCAGCTGGATGCTTTCTCCCAGAAGGACGCTGACCTCACTGGGCATTTCAGAGCCAACAATATTAGGAGGAACTGGAAATACAAGATGGAGAGAAGAGAGGAAATATAATCTAAACAATGCAGTAGAGTCACTAATGTTTATTGCATTATTTCCATTCAAATCCAGTATAGAAAGTATATAAACCCTAGCTGCAGAGTACTATAAGCTACTTCAGATGCATTTGACCAAACAAGCAACTTGATTTCAGTTGCTAAACCTGGGGAAAAGCTGGCAGGCAGGCACATATAAAAATATATTGCTATGAGAAACAGTTTCTGGTTCTGTTTGACATGCTGATGGCCAGCCATCTGATGTGGGTGTGCCAGCATGCTTCACTCATCTTCATCATAGGTAACACAATTATTCCTCAACCAGCAACAGCCAGCAGAGGAAGGGATGATGGCAGAAAGCTGGATGCTACACAACACTTGTCTCATTTAGCATGGGAGGGAACTAGTTCAATTAACAGGGATTTCATTAGGAATAATGGAAAACAAAGGCAGTTGCAGCATAAGGATGGTGTGCATTGAAGAAGGAGATAATTCCTTTACAAATAAGGGTGTCTCATTTGAGTAGGAGAAGAAAAAAATCATATGGAAATCCCACCAGTATTTCTTTTTTATGCCCTCATATTTGCTATGGAGAAAAAGGCAAGAGGTATCAATCACTGCTGCTGAATGCACACTCAACCAACCACTGCAGCATCAGAGCAGGAGGAAAGCTGTGATCAGCAGCAAGCACAAAGCCTCCCTCTATCCTTCACACCTCTACAACCAGAGATTAGCAAAAATTCTTTTTCATGGGAATTTCTAACTAACAGTACCAAATCTTCTAGCCATTTACACTCGGAGAACAGGAATAATGGATCAAATTTTCCACTTCTCTAGTACAGAATCATAGAATGGTTTGGGTTGGAAGGAACTTTAAAGATTGTCTAGTTCCAACTCCCCTGCCATGGGCAGGGACACCTCCCACTAGACCAGGTTGCTCAGTGCCTCATCCAGCCTGGCCTGAAACAGGGAGGGGGCAGAGTCAGTCACATTCTTTCAAGTCTCATGCCCTACCTTGAATGGAAAGCACGTAACTTTTCTGAGCTTTTCCCTCTATATTTGAAGCAACACATGTGTAGGTCCCACTGTCTATGAGCAGAACATGAGCAATCTGAAGCTTGCCTCCCCCAGATGAAATATGAACTTCCAGAGATTCAGAGTTTTCTGAAAATATGTAAACAAAAAAGTTATTCCAAGCCAGGCCACAGAGAGAAAACGCATCTTGAGAAATTTTTCCATTAAGATCTTAGAACAAAACAAAACAAAGATTCCAATCAGTTAACATAACCTAGAGACAAAGGAAGAAACACAGAACTGACAGCAAATAGAGTGGTGTCCCAGAGGGAGCAAAAAGACGAGGAAAGAGCACAAGAGAATGTTACCTATTGGTTTTCCATTCTTTAGCCACACTAATGTAGGTGGAGGAATTCCAGTAGCATCACATACAAAGGTAACAGGATTACTGACTGTTTCATTGACCAACTCTTGTTCAGGGCCTTCTATACTTGGTGGCACTATACATTGAGTAAAAGTAATAAGAGCAGTTTGGTTACCAGGTGTGTTTGTGAACTGATTTTGATTTCTCAGCTCTACAGAGTAAATTACATTACAATAACTACAGCAGATCTTACAAAGCATGCTCACCATAAACATTAAGGTGGAAATTTTTATCATCTCTCCCTGCAATATTTACGGCTTTGCACACATATTGGCCCATGTCAGAAACCTAAAATAAAAAAAAAAATTAAAAACTTATTACAGAGACTTATTTTAATGCTACAGTTCAGCGATCTTAACAGCATTTGCCTCTCCCAGCCCAATATCCTTTTCTCAGAATGAAAGGCCTCCAGTAAACTCATCTCTCCCATACAGCTAGTGAAATACACCAATAAAGAGGAAAAAAAAAATCATTATTGGTAGCAGAGCACTGGGTTACCTTATTAATGTTTATAAATATGTAAAGGGTGAATATCAGGAGGATGGAGTCAGGCTCTTCTTGGTGACATCCAACAATAGGACAAGGGGCAAGGTGCAAGCTGGAACATCAGAGGTTCCACAGAAATATGAGAAACAAACCCAAAAAAGTTTTTCACAGTGAGGGTGACAAAACAGTGGCACAGGCTGCCCAGAGAGGTTGTGGGATCTCCTTCTCTGAAGACATTCAGAACTTGCCTGGGCCTCTTCCTGTGTGACCTGATCTAGGCGTTCCTGCTCCAGTAGGGGAACTGGACTAGATGAACTCTTGAGGTCCCTTCCAATCTGTGACTCTGTGATCCCACAAGCCTGACCTACCTCTGCACCTTTGATTCGTAATGTTTGCCCATCTGCTAAGATCTCCACATTTGCAGACTCTGAGATTAAGTGCCTGTTCTTGTACCAGGTGATAACTGGTGGCGGAATAGCATTGGATTCACACTGTAATGACACTGGGGTGCCCACTCTCACATTCAGCACTGTCACCGAGGTTCCACTATGATCTTTGATGCTTGGGGGCACTGTAGAAGAAGCTCAGAGTTATTTCTGCCTTTGTTTAGCTAGAAGACATAAAATAACCTTACAAAAATGAGTTATCAAAGCAATAGGTACTATGTCAAAAAATAGTAAAAAACAAACCAAGGACAGTTAGGAAACTCCTCTTCTGACTTTCTCCAGCTTGGTTTCTGGCAATACAAGTGTATTCACCATCATCAGATAGTTTGGCTCGGGGAATCTGCAGGGTCCGAGCACCTGGTGGTAGAGAGAGGAGGCTGAAGATTTATTCTATGGATATGTTATCAACATCAAATGCTATTTTAAATTTGCAGGTCAAACAGACTGAGCACAGGCTCTAAATTAACCTCCAATTAAACAAAGCACTGCATTGCTATTGCCTTTTAGGACTTATTAATCCTTAAAAACACCCAGCAAAGACAACTAAAACTTGGGTGCAGATTTCATCAATGCTGTTAATTATAAATTTGGACCAAGAAGACTCCTTTCCAACAGGTTTCTTTTGTAGCTAAGTGATGTCCCCTAATAAAACTATACCCTTTCTACTAACTTCCAGCATCTCATTCCTTCTTTCCCAGACTCACCTGGCTCCATTTGTGAAGCTACAAACTGCCTGAGCATAATTACCCATCCCTACAGATGCCTCTAATGCCGTGATGCTTTAATGTATGCTCTAACAACCTCTGTCTCATGAAACCAGGAAGACAGGACTGAGCACCACCCAAGTAACACCCTAGGCTGAAGATGAGCAGCAGGAGCAAAAAGGACACAGAACCTCAGCTGCTTTACTCAGTGAGAAGCTTGAGGCACTGGCCCACATTGCCCAAAGAGGTGGTGGAGGCCCCATCCCTGGAGGACAGTCAAGACCAGGCTTGCTGAGGCTCTGAGCAACCATATCCAATGCTGAACATCCCTGCTCACCAGAGGGAGTTGGACTACATTGTCTATGAAGGTCCTTTCCAATCCAACACATTCTATGACCTTCAAAAACAAGGACTTCTTCCCAAGAGTTAAGCAGGGTCAATGCACTTTCCCACTGAATTCAACAGGAAGGTTTTTTACTTTTTGTCATCTAAAGGCAGCAAAGTTTATTTTAGCCTCCCTAACCCTTTCTGATCATTTCTTTCAAATGGGAGTCAAAGTACTGAACTTTAACCAATACCTGTGTCAGAGCATGTCTGGTGTCTCACTTGCCCTCTAATCTTTTCCACACAATTTATTTCAGTGCTTTCATCCTGAGCTAGCTTTCTTTAAAAGTGAACCAACCCAACAGCCAAGAAATTATTAAAGATAGTAAGCCAAGTATCTTGTCTGCTCATTGGAGAGATACTAGAAATATACTGTCTTCATAAACATCATCCATCACCCTCATCAAGAAAAAACACAAGTGGAATCCAAAGACTAGAAATAGCTGAGATTCCTCACCAGGCACAATGAAAGTGGTTGGATTTGAAGTGATAGGCTTGCCATTCTTGAGCCAACTGAGATCAGGAGGTGGAAAACCAGTGACCTCACAAGTCAGAGAGATGAAATAATTCTCCACCACAGTCAAATTCTCAGGATTAGCACCAATAACACTTGGAGGAACTGCAGAGAGAAATACATTAACAGTATCTATCAGTGTACCTTGCCATGGTGTGTACTATAATTTCTTCTTGACCTTAATGCTTCTATTCATTTTGAAATAGATGATTTCCTTATTATAGGGAATAAAAAAAATATTCCTTCTAATGCAACTCAGAGTTCTATCAATAACCAGAGAAACCTACTGTTAATAGTGAGCTAAGTGGTTTAAAATTCTGGCATGCAAGCACTGTCCCCAGGGGTGCATTTTTGCACTTACAAGCCCCAGTATTTTTCAATACAAGACTATTTTGACATTTGACCTTTCTACAAGAACTATTTAAAATGAAATAACTGTAAATCTTTTCCTTTTAATAAAGCCCAAGCTCCAGTTTCCATGTTTTTTTGCAGTGTGGATGTATAAAACACTTAAGGAGAAAGCAAAAGCCTGTTCTTGGCGCTACTGGGTGGAAAAATCATTCTAAAGAACAACATGGATTCCTCTTCTTCAAAGACAGGAATGTAAAAAGTATTTTGGATCACACCCACCAGAAACCCTCCAGCTGCTTTCTGTCACTTGAATGACACAAACCAGTCATTAAGCCAAGTTTATTGCTCCTCTGGGGCACTGCAGCAACAAGAGGAGTCAATGTAAATGGGGGAATTCAGTCCATATTTTTCAACTTGGAATAACTGAAGGTTATTTTCTTGATAATGAGCATAAGAATGGCTGACTAGAATAAACAGAATTCTGATCTGATGACATTTTATAGTTATTTTATTTATTTATTTTTACAGTTACTTTCCCACAGATGTGATTATTGGCAGAGCAAGATGGTGGGACACATATACAAGGCCAAATCTGAGCTATCTTTTAACAAATATTCCTTAAACTACAGAAATGGTACATTTCAAATGCTACATCCTTTTTGGTGTGTGCAAATAACCCCAAATTTACCCCAGGTCATCTGCAAACAGATATCTGATGGGAATATTACCTATTTATTTAACACTATTGGTGAGAAGGTAAGATTTTAAAACTGGATGCTTCAATGCTGTAGACTTTTTTTTAGTTGCCTTTGAGACAAAAGTGAATTTTAAAACTTAAAGATCATAACCTTTAATGTTTCATTTTCTTTTATGATGGTGGTTCCATAGGAAACAGAAAAATGCTGGAAAATAACCTCTTTTTGACACTTACAAAACAAAGATCATGCTGCTTAGTGATAATGTATTTTCATCAGTGCTTCACCCTGGGTGGTCTTTTCCTGAACAGCTCCAAGTCCAATTACTCAAATGAAATTCCAAGATTAATAGACCTAAACTGATAGAACTGTTGAGCTACAACTGAAGATTCATGCAAATATTTCTTTTAAAGGCACTGTATTATAAACAAATATTTTAAAGACAGTTCAGTTTAAATTAAAACAGAAATATTAAGAAAAGCAAAATATTTTGATTTTTGTAACAAAACTCAGTCAACAGGAAATCTGGATAGACTCCACCAAAAGAAAATAACTCCAGGACAAATTCTTCCCACGACAGCACTGGTTTTGGCTAACTGTACTACCAAATAGAAAAAGGGACTTCAAATTTTTTTTCATTTGGGAAGTAAATCAACTGCATGTGTGGATGAGGGGAAAAAAAAAGTATTTCTTCTATGTAGTAACCTAAATCATCAAATTCCTCAGAGAGAAAAGAGAGCTCTTGTCTTCTTTCTAGTGTGTAATAGAGCAGATTAGCTAGTTAACAAGGATGGAAAAAAAGGATGCTGGTCTTATGTAGAAGACTGAGATGTATCTCCAAATCATACTGTGAAGGCAGATAAAGATGCATCTGCCAGTATTCCTTAGGAGGTTTTGCATGATTTGGCAGGAGTAAAGCTTATTTAACCTTTGATTCAGAATAGAAAGCTAAAAGCAACTGGAGACCAAGTGTGCAAAAATAAAATAAGTTAACATTAACTATGAAATGGTAATTAGAGATGTACTGATTTTCTGAAGCTACCTGGTGAGGTAAGGCAGAGATTTTTAAAAAAAAATAATGGGAAAGGTCTAAATTTGACTTCATTAATGTCTATAAATATGTAAAGGGTGAATTGTCAGAAGGGTGGAGCCAGGCTCTTCTCAGTCACCTCCAATGACAGGACAAGGGGAAATGAGATTCCACAAAAATAGAAGAAAAACGTTTTTCACAATGAGGGTGACAGAACAGTGTCCCAGGCTGCCCAGAGAGGGTGTGGGGTCTCCTTCTCTGGAGACATTCAAAACCCATCTTGATGCCTTCCTGTGGGACCTGATCTGAGTGTTCCTGCTCTGGCAGGGGGATGGGACTAGAATATCCCTTCAGGTCCATTCCAATCCCCGATATTTGGTGATTCTGTGAAATTTCACTGCACTTGTTTTAGACTTTTTATGCCAAAGGTTCAAATTTCTACTGATCCTGTTCTACCTCAACAGCAAAGAGAAAAAACCCAGAGTCTTAAAGGAGATTCAAAAAAAAAAAAACCAAAAACAAAAAAGCTTTTACAAAGATATATCTTGTCAACATGGGTTTGTAACTCATGATTTCAGAGCCCATGGATACAGTGACTACACAAGGCTCCCTCAATCATATTTTCCACCAACATGGAATACACATAATGAGCTGAAGCCATGTTTTGCTACCCCACTATGTTTTGCTAAAACACTTCAAATTTCTTACAATCTCCATTACAGCCACTAAGGCAATAAACATGCATAAAGCTAAGCATGAGGCTAAGCAGAGTCTGCCAAATTTAACACCTTCAGGCTAAACTAACATTCAAAAGAAGACAAACAGAAAATCACGGATTATTGCTCTTACCATGAACATTCAGGTTAAAATACTTTTTGGCACTCCCAGCTATGTTTTTCACAACACAGACATACCTCCCTGTATCTGTTATTTGGGAATTTGAAATCTAAGAAAAAGAAAAAAAGAGAGTAGTTGAGCTAATGTAGCATTAAAGCATTACGTTTTGGTGTCTGCAGGGTTTTCTGGCCAATGCCTTTGCAGGGTTATGAAAAAGCCAGTGTGAGAAATTTCCACAGATGCTACTCCTTTCAGAATCTGTTAAGTAAAATTGTGAAGCTCAAACCTCCAGGAAAGGCAACACAGTATCTTTCACATTAAATTCATTGAAACTGAATAACAAAACAACTTATCAGCAAATATCTGAAATAAAAATTAACATTCTGTGTTTCTTCTACTTTGTTGTATTCTTAGAACATGCTATGATAATGGAGAGAATTGATTTCATCTGTTTTACCAGTTTCATTCAGTATTGAGCAGGGGAGCATTCTTCAGAATTCTTCAAATCAATAAAAATAAGTAGTTTTCAATAATTAAGCTCTGTTAGGGAAACTTGGCCAAAACTGACAAGAAAGTCACAAAAATTACTGCTATTTTAAGTGAAGTGACTTCATGGAAGCTGTTTCCAGCACAACCCCACAAACAGTTGGGGCAGCACAAACACAAAGGAGTTTTTATGAATGTCTTTATGAATAGCTTGTGTTTGTGGGTCCTAAAAATCACTAAGAGCTACCTGTAACCTCCTTCCACTGGATAAGAATGTGTGCCTGCTGTCTTCTGCTAAGAGGTGGCCATCCTTTTGCCAGGTGATATTTGGGGAAGGGTTTGCAGTTGCAACACAGTCCAGCACTGCAGTCTGGGTCACAAGCACAGTCACTTCCTCAGGCAGGTCACTGTCAGCTCCACTAATGAATGGTGGCACTACAAAAGAGCAAAACACCACAAGGATACTGCAACCTACCATATCCTCAGTGCTTTTTGTCATTCTTTCAGATTTCTCACCGATCTTTCAGACTGGGTTTTTTATAAGAAACCTTCAGTGAATACAGCAAAAGACACCAAAATTTCAATAGCTGTTCAGCTGGAGAAAAACTGTTTAACTCAGGAAACCACAGGACAAGCACATATTCATAGTACTTATAAAAAACTCATTTTCCAGCTAATTCCTCATGTTCTTTGCTGCTAAAAGAAAAGAGGATTCCCCTCTTCCTAACAATAAAAGTGTTTTAAGCAGTAGACAGCAGAACAGAGGTAAAGAAATATGAGTTCCCCCAGGGCAAAAGCCTTATGTACATCAACAGACAACACGTGCAACACACAAGTTTTCTGTGCAATATTTGTGAAGATGCAATGAGAAATGGCCTCTGCAGACATTCAATGGCTGATGTAAATCATCACCTTCCTCACACCATTGGGAGTTTTGCAGGTATTTAGAGAATTAGGGCTAAAATAAAAACAAAGGTTAACAGGTCAGAATTTTGAACTGAAAACTATGTAAGGAACAAGGGATGCCAAGACAAAACCTGTATATCTACTTAGTTTTGTCTAGTGGATTGTGACAGGGATAATAAAACTGAGTTCCTACAACAATAACCTAAAAACATAATGAATTGACAATATTCACATTATTTTCTTGCAATTCTGTACATTTCTACAAACTCTAGTACCTTACATAAAAACATTCATTTCCTAGATTACAAATATCATAATCAAGGTTAGAGGGGACCTTTCAGATCATCAAGTCCAACATCAGGCAAGCCTCATACCTGGACAGAGACTTAAACCCTTGACCCTCAGATTAGGAGTCTGATGCTCTCCCAACTGAGCTACTCACCCCAAACTGCCTTACAAAGACAGGCTGAAGGAGTTGGGGTTGTTCAGCCTGGAGAAGAGAAGGCTCAGTGGGGACCTCAGAGTAACTTCTCAATACCTGAGGGGGTCCTACAGAAAGGCCCTACAGAAAGGGGTAGGACTTTTTGATAAGATATCTGCTGGGAGGACAAGAAATAATGGATGTAAATTGGAAGGGGGTAGATTCAGGCTAGAATAAGAAAGAAATTCTTTACAGTGAGGGTGGTGAAACACTGGAACAGGTTGCCCAGAGAGGTTGTGGATGCCCCCTCTCTGGATGTGTTTAAGGCCAGGCTGGATGAGACACTGAGCAGCCTGATCTAGTGGGAGGAGTCCCTGCTTATGGCAGGGGGGTTGGAACTTGATGGTCTTTAAGGTTCCTTCCAACCCAAACCATTCCATGATTCTATGATTCATTTTCCCAGTTCTGCATTTAAAATCCTATGATTCTATGATTCTATTCTATGAAGAATTAATGAATTTTTAAAACATTAAACTAAACTATTACACTTCATTATTTTCAACTGAATTCTTTTGTGTCTTCGAAAAGAAAGAGGAAGGTGGGAGAGCTCACAGAGCACGCGGACATCGTAATGAATGGAATCCTCCCCAGCCTCGTTCACCGCCACACACGTGTATCTCCCGGCATCTTCGGGCTGAGCCCGCGGAATCTGCAGCACTCTGCCTCCTGGAAGGAAAAACCATTCAAGATTTCAAGCAGTTTCCATTACTCCCACACCACATTTCACTAGAGACCTGAGCAAGCAATTTATGAATGGTCAACATTTGTTCTAAATTATAACTAACTAAATCTTCTTATTTCCGAGCTCCTTTTTTTTTTTTTTCTACTGGCAAAGCCTTGGAATTTGTCAATGTTCATTCTGAGATGTTAGGAAAGAGTAACTAATTCACACAGAAATTAACAGCATTCTTCAGCAACAAGCAGCCAAATATTATTCTTCAATCAAAAATAGGAATATTCCTCAGCAAGGTGACAGGGCACTAATAGACAAAAAGAAACACAGTCACATAAACTGTTGCAAAGCAAAAAGAAAACTCTTCTGAAGTTATAGGTAATACTATTTTTGCTTCTCACTCTATTCCTCATTTAAGACATAGCCACATAAGTAACTTCAGAAAGAAAGGGCACAGTGAGAATATGTTTTAGGAGCAATTGTCTTTGGTCTCCTGACAAACAAGCAATAGGTAGACAAAAAGACATCAGTCCCAATGCTGCTGCCCTTCTCCTCTCACACCATCCCAAATCATCATCTACACAGAAAGGCTCCATTTTTTGCTTGGAGCATTATAAGTGCCTCTTTCCCTCTTTCATGGCCATTTTTCTACTGGAAACATTTTCCATGTCTCATTCTTCTTTTAAAAGGTTTTTCTACTCCCATTATGAGTAAAACTCAATAAAGAAATAAATCAGGAACACATCAGAGAGAAGGTCTCACTATATTTTACTTTGTAACACATCAAATGAAAGCTCAATGATCATATTCACAGCATTTTAAATAGTGTTTTCTAATGAAAAAAAAAAATTCATGACTGGAAAAAAAAAAAACAGTGAAAAAAGTCTGAAAAGAATATTAAGGCAGTGGTTAAGGGGAAAAGTTTATTACTGGACAAATACTAGCAGGAAGATCATTTCTTGAGGTCAAGATGTGACACCTTAGCACTCACCTGGCAATATGAGTACTTTATCAGTGGAGCTCAGAGGATAGCCATCTTTGTACCACATGAGAACAGGAGGAGGAACAGCATTGGTCTCACAGTACAGTGATAGGGGACTGTTGACAATGACATCTTTGCTTTCTCCACCTCTTCCTGTATCTACCATGTTACCAGCTTCCCAGTCCTTATATGGCTTTTGGAAGCTGGGAGGAACTACAACCAAGAAGGGGAAAGACATTAGAATTTTACAGAAGAAATAGCTATTTTTAAAGAAAAGATATTGAACAGCATAAATAAAATCTAGGTTATTAACACCACCCACAAATTACCCAGGAAAATTATAGTTTTCATTAGAATGAACAAGTGAGCAGTTTTCAGATGATTAATAAATAATAGTCTGTGAAGACCTGACAACAAAACACAGAAGATATTAATAAACAATGAACGACTTAGATAATAAGCTATCTGGTTTCACTCAATTTTGTTTTTTCTTGTTACTAGTTTCTAATTTCTAATTACTGCTTTTTCTAATTTTGTCTACATTTTCAGAAATTACTAATGATTGTTTTCTTCTATTTACACACAGTGTGTATAGGCCAACAGGATTCTTATTTCTGAGGCCTCTAGGTCCAGCTCAATACAAATAAATAAAATATGATGCTTTAGTTTAAGCTAAAATCTAACTTTTTCATGCAGTTTAGTGGAAGATCAGAGCTACTACATCATTGTGCTGTCTTCAGAAGCACTGCATATAGCAGAAAATATGAAAGAAAGAATAATCAAATACTGTATTTCTTAGAGATGAACAAAATCTACGTGAAACAAATACCACAAAAGACACAAAAACATTGGATTATGCCAAAGAGGTGGAAAGGATATGAAATAATAAAATTCTGGGATCTCAGAATTCTTTATGATCTGAATTCTATTTACCTTGTATATTTACATCAAATTCCACTTCATCCTCTCCAGCAATGTTGGATGCCAGACAAGTGTAACGACCTGTGTCTGATATCTGAGCTTGCTTAATCTGCAGAGTATGGCCACCAGCTTGGATAACCACATGAGCATCTGGTTTAACTGGCTGTAATATAGTGTTATAAGAAAATTAATACTTAGCAAAACATACACATAGACAGATCTGTCAAAGTAATGTGATGGACACAAGATCTAGCCTGAAAGGGACCTTTCAGAACATCAAGTCCAACCATTAGGCCAACTCTGACAAGCCTTGTAGCTGGGCAGGGACTTGAACATTCACCTCTTGGATTAGGAGGCTGATGCTCTCCCAACTGAGCTACAGATTATCTCTCTTGGTGATATTTTTTGGCGTTTCAAAATGGTTAAGGGAAAGTACTGGAAATATGAGCTCATTTTGATTTAGGCATTTCCTCTGCATTGCCTTTACTACCAACAGAACACCCTTCAATTTCTTTTCATGCACCCAGGAAGGTCTGCTTTCAGTCTATGAAAAAAAAGCTGTCACCAGTTATAACACAGACCTAAGCCAGGTGCTCCCAAGATGGCTGCCTTGGCCACAGCTAGTGCAGCAGCTCTGCTTTTCTCTTCTGTGTCTCCTTTCCCTCAAATCAAAAGCCTTTCCTCCATGTGAAAACTTGATCAAGCTCCAAATTCCTCCAAATTCAAGCAGTTTCACATCACTCCTAACCTCAGCTGAAAGCTGCCACTGAAAGGAGCAATAACATCCCCACAAGGCAAGGGCTCTCCTGGCACCTGATTAAATGAGCCTGATTCAGTCCCTCAGCTCACTGGCTAAGCTGATGGAGACCCTACACATGGAAAACAATCCGTTTCTCTGGGGTGGACAACTCAATGTCACTCACCCTACAGCCACATAACTACTAGGATCTCCTGCTCAGCAGGGAGATGGTGTGAACATAACCTGGATGCAGCAGCAGCACAGATATGCAGGATTAGGTGTCACTGCCTGCAGGAATAAGACCACATGTGACAGCAGAGACTACACTGTAGTCTCTCAGAGAATCTGTATCTCTCCAACAATGAAAATGGAAGACATTGGGGAGATAGCACTGAACTCCTGAGCCTGTGGGGGACAATTAATTTAGTCCATGGATGTGACCCTGGATCAACCTAAGAACAAACTCTTGCTCTAACAGTAGCAGCAAGCTGCCTCTCTTTGGAGACCTCTCCACTCCTTCCAACACAACATTTCACTGCTAATACAGTAAGCACACCCTGGAGATCCTGGAATTAGAGGGTGTACACATGGTCTCTCATGACTCCAGGCTGTTTGTACACACTCAGTACATCCAGGAAGAGCTGGTCCAGCTGCAGATGTGCAGCCATCTGCCAATCTGTGAGTGCCCTACCCAGAATAGCTAAAGCAAGAGATCATATTTTCTGCTTTTCTGTAAGAGTTGACCACACATCAGGACACTTCTGTGGCATTTCCCTTCCAAACCATTTCTGCTCCACAAAGATGTTGTTGTGAAGGCTGCGTGTGGCAGAAGCCACACCTCATCCCAAAAGATCCATACACTTTTATGGCTTTGTGAGCCCTGCCAGAACTCAGTGGGAGGCTCTCTGCAGCTCCTACAACGGCAGCACTTTGAGGAACCAAGCGTGGGGACATCCTGTATCAGAGAGACTTTACACAAAGCCAAGGGACATGCAGTCATACCACAGGATGCTACTGCTAGGCAGGGGCCCTCCTCTCTTAAAGCCCTGGAAACTCCAGCTCTGATGTCTCCTCAATGACACTGCCAGGCACCCACAAAAAAAATTGCAAGATGTCAATTTGTGGAGATCTAACCAACAGCAAACATCCTAAGAAGAGTGAAGAGTGATCCCACCACATAAGACTGCTCTGTGGTGGGATCTGCTGTTGGAAGATGGAGTCCTCCTGATTTCAGCACTGGAAAGAGCTTGTTACACCACATGAATGTTCGTTAATGGTGATGGTGAATACACAGCTGTTTCTGTACAAAATCCACCCATTTAAAGGAATTAAACTTCTGACTGGCCTGTCCATCCTTGTACCAGCTGATGGTAGCAGCAGGAATGGCATGAGCTTCACACTCCAGGGTAAGACTGTGGTTTACTTTGATCTTCACTTCCTTAGGGGAGAGCCCAGTCCCTGAGATTTCTCCTTTCTTAATGGTGGGTGGAACTGCACAAAAACAAAGGAAGCAAGAGGGACCCACTGTGTTATGCAGCATTTCCAAATTAACTGGACAAAGGGAAAACCTGCATGATGACCTCAGGCAGAGCAAGTGCTCGCCCTAAATTCCACCTCTTCCCCATAATTAAATTTTAATTTTACATATGGATGATTGATAAAATAATTTTAGCTTATTTCTTATACACAAAAATACATAAAACTGTTTAACAGCTTTAGATATAACAACTTAGCCTTTTCTAGCTATTGTGTTCAGCTTGAGTTCTATAAAGTTCAGTGTACTGAACTTCAGTGGAAATTAATATTCTGAGAAACACATGTTTGAACTGAAATCCTCGGAGCAGTCAGTCAAAACTCAACATTTCCATTCTATTGAAATCTTAGAGTTGCAAAATCTCATTTCTCCCGAATCAGAAAAAAAAAACAGAAAAAAACCCTGGACTCACAATACCTTTGAAAGAATTTAAAATGCTTTCAAAGCATTTTCCATTCTTTTTTCAAGAGGAAATTTTAAATTCTCCCTAATGCCTATAGCACCATAATAACTGACAGCTGCAATTGTACTGGGGGTTGGGGAGCTCTGTGCTGCTACACAGCCATACTTTGATAATGAACTCTTTTGTCATATTCTCATTATTACAAATCCAGTGGGGCCTTATTAGGGACCTAGTGTAATTAAAATAACAGCATGTTTACTGTGAGGGAGCAAATCAAATTCTAATTCAGAATAGAAAATGAAAAAGAAAAAAAAAAAAAGATAGATCACGGTTGACTAAGCCTATAATGAGGAGTTACAAAATTAAAACAGAGTATTAGGCACAGATGTGCTGACAGGAAGGTTTCAATGGGAAAGCTTTTGTGCATGATATGTTATAGAAGGATATAAAAATAGTTCCCTCCTGTTTTACCTTACTCCAGAAAGGTTCTCATTAGATGTTAAGGGTCCCTTCCCCTCCTGCTTTTTTTCCCTAAAATAGTTTCTTTGCTCACAAGTGCCACCGTGCTGCACTTATCTCACTTGAAAGTCACTACCGAAAGAGCATTACAGAAGAAACTGGAGTTCAGCATTTCTTAAACCTCTTTCTCTGGGCTGCACATAGACTTTCAGCCCAACAGCAACATTACTGTAACATGCAACAGCAACATCTTTTAGTTTCTCTCCTCAAGCAATGTCCTGAGCTAATGCTTGCTAAACAAAACAACAAATCCTTGCATTCACCAGGTAACTCTGTAAAGGGCAAAAAAAAAGGGGGAGAATAAAAAAAAAAAGTGTAAGTATTTGCATACTGTAGACTTTCACTTCATAGTTTTTCAAAGTTTCTCCAGCCTCATTTGTGGCTATACAGGTGTATCTTCCAGAGTTCTCTTCCTGGGCATTTAGGATCTGCAGAGTTCGACCACCTGGCAAGACACATCATTCTTTAACAGCAGTTTCATTATACTCATGCTTTCCAATTCTTGAAAATATGCTATAGAGAAAATGTCAACTCTTTGGTCCAAACTGTACCTTTAGACAAACATGAAAAACTATTGTTTACCACCATGCACACTGTGTAATAAATAAGTGCACAAGTGCAGGAGTGTTATAGATCACAACTCCCTCTGCCTCAGGAAAATCATTAGCATAATGCTGTACAAGAAATGTCTTGAAAACATGATTTAGGGTTCCACACTTTGCTCACAGACAAAGGGAAAGGAGGCAGAAGTAGTAAGACTATTCAGAGTAAGGGCTCTCTATCCAGGATGGGACTCTCTGAACTGCCTTTTCTCTTCATACAGAGATTCCCTTCACTCTCTCTGAAGAACAGACAGAAGCAACAGCCACAACATGACTAGTGTTAATTTGAATGAACCAGTAGGATTTAAGCCTTCAGGTGGCCTCTTGCAGCTTTTGACATCTATCAGGGGTTGGAACGCGATCTTTAAGGTCCCTTCCAACCCAGACTATTCTATGACTCTATGATCAGCTTCCTTCCCATGGTATCCTGTATATTTATGCTTTATACTGTCTGCATTCAGAGAGATAAGACTGTAATTTAGTTTGGATGCTGCTCTTATCAGACAGCATTTCTAGAAATTGTCCTTGTGTACTAATTGATTTTCTCACTACCAGCACTGATTCACTCTTCCTCTGAACATCTGCAGTTAACAATGTTAAATACATGTTCATCTCCATCACTTCAGTGTTACCAGGGGAGCCTGTTCCTGTTTTACACCGCCATGGATATGCTCAGTAAGAGTTATTCCACAAATTAAAAATAGCAAATTACTAATGACTAAGAAAAATGCCACCTCATTCTTTTGACTAATGTTGTTGTTTATATCCCTCCCCATCTGATTTCCACACTTCAATTTATTGACAATCATTATTAACTCATATCAACTTGTAGTTTGCCATAATCTACATTTACAGAATCATAGAATGGTTTGGGTTGGAAGGGACCTTAAAGATCATCTAGTTCCAACCTCCCTGCCATAGGCAAGGACACCTCCCACTAGACCAGGTTTCTCAGTGCCTCATCCAGCCTGGCCCTAAACACCTCCAGAGGTGGGGGCAAAAGAAAAAAAGGATAAATACCTGAAAAAAAAGAAAATATAAGTATATAATCAATTAATTGTGAAGCACTTAAATATTCAAATGGGAAGTGTTGTACTTAGTAACTTTCCTGTTGTAACAGGAAACTGGACAACGAAAGAATAAAGCATTATTTCTCAATAACAACAAAATTACCTGGCAAAATGCGGATATTTTTGTTGGATTCTAAAGGATTACCATCCTTCAGCCAGGTGATGGTTGCTGAAGGATAGGAGTAAGCCTCACAAACCAGAGATGTTGGGCTGTTGAGGATAACAGTGACTTCTTCTGCATTTCCATGGCTGTCGGCACCCACAATGGTTGGAGACACTAAAACCAACAAAATCATTAATTAGAGGAAGGACCCCTATGAAAAGCCAGTTTTATGTTCCCTGTTCAGTCTAGGATATGGTTGCACCCTTAAACAGCTGAGAGACATTCACAGAATGGCAGAGGTTGGAAGTGACCTCTAGAGGACATCAAGTCCAACCCTCCGCCAGAGCAGGCTGCACAGGAAAGCATCCCAACAGGTTTGGGATGTCTCCAGAGATGGGGACTCCACCACCTCTTTCTGGACAGTCACTGACAGGGCTTTGGCAACCTCAAAGTAAAGAAGCTCCTTCTCAAGATGGAACTTCAAGTTTGTATCTGTTACTTCTTGTCCCATCACTGGGTACCACTGAAAAAGACTGGTCTCATCCTCCTACAGTGTGGACCAGGCAAACATGCAGGGTTTGATGTTTTGTCCTGAGGTTAACAGTCAGCCCATGTCAGTGTAATCCATCCACACCTAGTCTTTGGCACACACAGGTCACCAGGAGCCACCACTTCTTGTGCAACAGACCTGCCACTTGATGATGCTACAAGCAGCAGATTGGTAGGTGGCAGGAGCCTAGGAAATGGGGATGTGGAAAACAAACTTGCCATTAGTTGTTTTTTGTTATGCAATAACTCTCATGGAAGAAAGAAAAAAAGAGAACTTCAGATGGTTTCAGCATTTCTGAACTCCTCAGATACTCCTTCCTTGACTCACAATATGCCAGTATATTGTCCTTGTCATCCCATACAGACATGCTCCTGTCACAGTTCTGCATTTTCTAGCTCTATATTATCTAAAGCACAGACCTGCTGTTTCTATTATTATGAATATTACACTGAATTATTACAGTTTTTATTATAAATTATTGATTTCTATTATTAATAGTGTGAACTACTATTAATTATAACTTCCTAAGCTATAAAATTTTAATTGTAGACAGGCAGCTTATGCATTGCTGTAACTACAAAATTCCAATGTGTCTATCTGGTTTTTTTCCTGAGATGACTATTTGCTCTGCAAGAGCCAGCACAACTGTCTTACCAAGGACATTCAGGCTGTAACTTTTACTCTTGTCTCCAGCAGGATTGGATGCAAGGCAGGTGTATCTCCCCGTGTCAGCGACCTGTGCATTGCTGATTTGCAGGAAGCGTCCACCAGACAGAAACTTGTGATCTTCATCCTCCCTTAGAGGCTGCCCATTCTTTGTCCAAGTGATCTGTGGCATAGGGTTCCCTTGACAGGGTAAATAAAATTGTGGGTATTAGTTGTTGCATAGTCTCTAGGATATGCCAAGATTTCTGGAAAACACAAAAATACCGTTTCAGATGCCCTTTTAAAATACATTCTTTTCCTTTAGGTAGATGCTTATCAATACCTAAAGGGGCTACAGAAAGGCTGGGGTAGAACTTTTTAATAGGATATGTAATGGAAGGACTAGGAATAATGGATGTAAATTGGAAAAGGGGAGATTCAGGCTGCAGATAAGAAATTCTTTCCTGTGAGGGTGGTGAAACACTAGAACAGGTTGCTCAGAGAGGCTGCGGATGTCCCCTCCCTGGAGGTGTTTAAGGCCAGGCTGGATGAGGCACTGAACAATCTGGTGTAGTGCGAAGTGTCCCTGCCTATGGCAGGGGGGTTGGAACTAGGTGATATTTAATGTCCCTTCCAACACAATCTACAATTCTATATTTTCAAATACATATTCTAAAGTATTTGAACATCCTGAAGCAATAAACTACAGGACCTAAATTCCATAGGCTTTCAGATAAGAAACAATACAGCAACTATCCTTTTGGTTACAATTTACACAATCTTTGTAAAGAGTGCTTAGTACTGCAGTAAGCACCATGGTTAAATGCAAACATAAATATTACACTGAAACATTAGAAACATGGGTCTGATCAGCAACAATAAGAAATATTGTGTGCTTTTACCTGTCACTTCACATGTTAGTGTAACTCTGTGCTTCTCCTTCACTTTCACATCTTCCAACTTGTTCTCACCAACAATCCTTGGAGGCACTGCAAATAGACAAGAAGACAACAGCAGCAAATATTACTTGCAAGCAATTATCACACAACAAAGACACATTTAAGCTGTATCTCAGCAAAGGCTTCCCTTGAACACCTCAACCTATGAATGGCTCAGACCTACCAGAAATAGGTCCAGTGGTGCAGAGCCAAACTGCATGGACAACAGATACCCAATCAAATATAATCATTGGGTTGGAAGGGACCTCCAAAGGCCATCTAGTTCAACTGCCTGCAGTGAGAAGGGACACTCTGCACTAGATCAGGTTTCTCAGAACCTTGGCAGGCTTGGCCTTGAATGTCTCCATCACTTCTCTGGCCACCCTCATGGTGGAAAACTTCCTAATGTCTAATTGAACCCTGCCCTGCTCTCGCTTCAAACCACTGCCACTCATCCTGTGTCTCCCTGCCCTGCCAAACAGCCCCTCCCCCCAGATTTCCTGTAGCCCCTTCAGGCACTGTGAGGTCTCCCCACAGCCTTCTCTTCTCCAGCCTTCTTTTTATCTTTTTTCTCAGCCTCGCCTTGTAGCATAGGTGCTCCAGCCCTCACATCATCCTTGTGGTCTCCTCTAGACTCTCTCCAATAGTTCTATGTCCCTCTGGTGCTGAAGGCTCCAGAGCTGGATGCAGTAACTCCAGGTGTGGTCTCAAAACAGAATAGAGAGGTGGAATAGAGGGACAGAATTGCATCTGTTGACTTTGTGGCCATGGCTTTGCTGATGCAGCCCAGGACATGTTTGGCTTCTGGGCTGCAAGCATACACTGTTGACCTCTGTTCAGCTTCTCATCCATCAATACTCCCATGTCCTTTTTCACAGAGCTGTACTCTATCACAGCATCCCCCAGTCTGATTTGGTAACAAGGACTGGCCCAGTCCAAGTGCATCACCCTGCAACTCTTCTCAATACAACAGGCAACAGAGGACCATGAACTCATAAAGTACTCAGTCCTCCACACCCTCAGTGTCTCTCTAGCTCTGCAAAGTGCACTGTGCTCTGAGTATGGTCAGCAGGGCAAAAGTGATGATCATGAGTGCAGCCAGGTCAGATATACACCAGTGGGTTTTCCAAGTTCTATCAGTTGTATTAAGCAGAAAATTATTTATTTGTTAAAAACCATGTGCATATATTTAAGAGTTGTTTGTTTTCCACCAGTAATTGACAGCATCTAACTAAAACCCCAGGAAAAAACTGACTTATTAAAAAGTCAGCTTGTCTACTCACATATGGAGTTTTTTCCCCTTACCAGCACCCTCAAAGCCTTAAAATAGATTACTAACAAGTGGATGCCTTGTAAAGCCATTCATCCTTTTTATGTCAATACAGTTAATTCTGTACAGGCAGATAAAAAACTACATAGGTCTAAAGACATCTTGCTGTGGCAAAAAGTATGGAATCATGGACTTTCCCAGGTTGGAAGTGATCTTACAGATTGTTGAGTCCAAGCATCAACCCAACTTAAACATGAAGTAGCACTAAACAATATCTCTAAGCACTATGTCTGCCTGTCTTTATGTTTCTTCAGGGAAACAGAAGACCAAACTATATCCTTAACAATCCTTCCTACACCCCACTTGCTTGTTGTGTGGCTGATCACTTGATGAAATGTTTACAAATAATCTTGTTCAACACAACCACGCAGACTCGAGTTCTGTGAGATGAGGGGGATCAGGTTATGAGTGAGTTGAGGAGTAGCTGTGGTGTTGAAGAACTCTCATCAACAGTTTCTTTCAAGGCAGAGGTATTTGAAAGTTCAGGCTAAAAGCAAATGGCACTGCAAATCAAAGTAGGCATGGAATACAACAAATTGAAAAGAAGGTAAATAGTTATAAGCCAGAAAAGCTACAATGTCCTAGAGATTTGTGGAAGCTTTCTAACAAGCATATCAGAACAGGAAGACAAATACTACATTTTAATAATCCTACAAAATTCAAAAATTCAGCCTATGTGAAATGCCTGAAGAGAGAGAAAGTCAAACATACTCAGAAGCTTTTTTTTGGAAGATGAAGTTTCATAAAAATTAGAATCCTAGTAACATGCAGAATTCATTGTCAACAGATAAAAATAAAATTCCACCAACTCTTTTATAATAATGAAAAGTACAAACTAGAGTAAATAAGGGAAAAAAATGGAAAGAAGCTTACAACTGACTTGACTGGAATGGCAAGCATGGCTAAAAGTTGGTTTTTGAAGAGGACATGCATTAGGAGAATTCTGGAAAATGCAATGGCACTCTCACCAACTTGGGATGCAATTATGATCAAATTTCCTGCTATGACTGTAACAAGCAATCCAAAATAAGACTTTTGTACTCATTCTTGTCCAAATGAGATGAGACAAAGAGGCATCAAATAGCACAAAGGAATTAGGTGGGAGAAAATAGGACCTGAAGTCAGAAACTTTCAAGTCAGGCCAAAAGTTACTATTCATAAACAAACAGAGCAACTCATCACTTGGCCCCAGAATAAATACAGTAAGATGTCAACACATGTTAACATATTTCAAAGGAATTACAAAGCCACACAAAAAATTTTGCGAACTTCTTACACCAAGCTCTGCATGCAAACTCCAAGCTTGCCTGTTGTAACTCCTATTCCAATTTAAAGAAGCACTGGGATGTCTCTCTGCAGTTCCTATTTACAGTGAGACAATGAATATTGTGTTGCTATCAGGCCACATTCCAGTAACTTCCCTCTAGAAAGACAAAGAAATTTAGTGGGGAGAGGGAAGACTGAACAATGGAATTTTCCACTTAGCCCTCTTGAAATCAACTCCTCTGGGCATTTTTCTTCAAGGCCAACAAGCCCATGCAATAGAAATTCCCAGAATCCTCAAGAACACCCTGCTGCTAAAACCTTCCAAAGAAAACAGTAAAACAATGAATGCTTTTAGTGTTTATCCATCTCTTCCATTCTACTACACTCACACTTCCATGAGCTCATCAAGTAAACATGAACTGACACGAATATGACTTATCATTCACAGGCTGAAGACTCCTAAGTCAGCTGGATGCCTGGGCAGATGATCTCAATCAGCATCTTAGAGAAAAGAAACTTTCAAGAAATTTACATATGGTAATACTTAAGACAACTTCCACCAGCTCTGGTAATAATTGATAAAAATAACAATTGATTAGTAAACTAAAAAGTAGTATTTTCTTGGAAAAATACAATTTTTTTTTAAAAGCAATGTGACTAAATTACACATAAATGGTTCCAAGCAGCCATCTGAAAAGTCACCTGCAGCAGAACCTACCTTAATACATTGGTAAAATCACTCACTACCACACTTGGTTGATATCCTTTATAACACCAAAGGCTTTTACTAACTGAAGATCTCCACTGGATCAGAGATCTCTATTTTTCAGAAACAAATTCCAACTCCATGTTTAATTTCCCTGTTGGTCTTGGCTTTGCCTTCACATTTCTGTTGTGACAGTGTGTGAATTATCTTCACACCACTCAGTTGTACATATTATAAATTGTGATATACAGCAATGCTGGATTTAATTCACGAATATTATCACATTGCACCTTTCAGCATTTAAACATTAGATGCAAGAGATTCACATAAATTTCTTGTGGCTTCCAAGGGCCATAGTTTTGACCTGGGAGTACAGAAGCCAACCATGTCCTGGGCTGCATCAGCAAAGTTTTAGCCAGCAGGTGGAGAGAGGCAATTCTGCCTCTTGGCTCTGCTCTCATCAGACCCCACCTGGAGTTGCTGCATCCAGGTCTGGAGCCCTTAGCACAAGAGGGACACAGAACTATTGGAGAGAGTCCAGAGGAGACCACGAGGATTATGTGAGGGCTGGAGCACCTCTGCTACAAGGCCAGGCTGAGAGAGCTGGGGCTACTGAGGCTGGAGAAGAGAAGGCTGTGGGGAGACCTCACAGTGACCTCCCAGTGCTTGAAGGGGCTACAGGAAAGCTGGGGAGGGGCTGTTTGCCAGGGCAGGGAGAAACAGGACATGGGGCAGTGGTTTGAAGCTAGAGCAGGGCAGGGTTAGGTTAGACATTAGGAAAAAGTTCTTCCTCATGAGGGTGGTGAGACACTAGAAAAGGATGCTCAGAGAGGTGGTGGAGGCCCCATCCCTGGAGACATTCAAGTCTTGCTAAGGCTTTGAGCAACCTGACTGCAGGGGGGTTGGACTAGATGGCCTCTGAAGGGCCCTTCCAGCCCTGTGATTCGATGACTTAAAACACCTTAAATTGAGGCTGGTGCCAAAAGAAATAATCTCCCTTTCACCTGTTAAAAGCACGGAACCAATCAGGGAACCAACTGGTCAGAAAGCTAACGTGACTGAGAAAAGGCAAAACCTTCACCTACAAACTGACTCATAACTTGTTCATCATGCCCAAATTAAAGTGAAGCTAAAAGCTAGAAGAAAGAGACCAAGAGTCTGTCTGCCAGCACCCCCTAGACTTCCATCTTTAAGCTAGTTACAATGACATTATTTTCCAAAAAAGAATCAATCCACAAACCAGAAGTAGGTGCAAGGTACTCTAAATGAAGTCTGAAAAACCTTAATTTTAGAAACTAAACCAACAACAAATTCCCATGGAGAAGCAACTTCTCTTTACAATCAGACTTTCTGACCATATTACCAAACGTGCTATCTTTTTTGGTCTAGGGACAAATATTTTGCAGAACAATTTTTTTTTTAAACCACAACAGTTGATACAGTAGATCCCCTTTTCTTCTACTGTAATGAAAATTATCACATACTTACCTAATACAGAAAGGTGAAAGTCCTTCCTCACCTCTCCTGCAGCATTGTTCACTACACAAGAATACTGACCCTCATCAGTGACACTTGTGTGGGTCAGACGCAGTGTCCTGCCCCCTGAAGAGAAAGCCAAAAAATGTGCCATCATTAAAGTCCTGCTCCAACCAAGTTGCTCTCTGATTGCCTGTGCTATCTCTGATTTTTTTTTTAATGTTTTGCATTAAAAAAATGGCTGTAAATTTAACCAATCTACTTTTAAAATGTGCTCAAATGTTTTGTTGGACAAGCAGAAAAAGCAACTCACCTTATCCCTACCCCCATCATCTGTGTCTCTGCTCAAGTCCTCAGTGCTTCTAGATATGTGCTAAATATTTATCACAATACTCTTTCTAGTCAGTAACTTCCAAGCTACCCTGACATATATCCTTATTTTTTTTTCTGCAAATGTTACATTTAAATTAACTTAGAGGCATCCAGACATTCTCTGAGAATTTCTGGAGGAAGTCTGAGACCAAGCACTGGGAGCAATCACTGAAAACTTGGAGACACATCTATAGATTTCGTGCAGAGAAAACTGAAGCTGCTCCATGCAGGTCACACAAACTGGATGCAGGGGTACATCTAACTCATTATTCACTATGGTCCTTTGATGTCCACATTCTCACTATTGAAGGAAGAAACTGCTGATGACCCTGAATAAAGCTATACAGAATGGAAAATGAAACTGATACCTGCCTGCAGGAGGCTGACTCTCTCAGATATCACAGCACAGCCAATGCTGCTGAGGCAGGAGATGATTTTCTACATTTAGCTGCAACTTAATAAAAGCTTTTCTCCTTCCTAAAACCAGCATGAAGCTTAGTGCATGGGTTTCGAGGAAAGCAGAGTTGGGATGGTGGGATATTTTTCTCAGGGATATGCAAGAAGCATCATCAAAGACATCAGCGTTATATCTGAATTAACAGATTAGAAATTGCCAGCAGTACATCCACATATTTAAATCATCTGCAATGCCAAATATGTCTTCAATTAACAGTCCTATGATCTTGCTTTGGTAAATTATTTTACCTCTAAAATTAGTTAATGGGGGGGGGAATATGTTGTTTATTTTTGATGTTTTTTTTACAGTTGCATAAGCACAAATAAAATCCCAAACACCATGCTGGTTCCAGCTGAGTACCACCATGAGCAGCTTTCTGAAGCACAAAGTCTGCAGGCAAGCAAAGGGCTGAGTTCTGGCATGTTTGCCCACTCCCACCTCACCAATGTTCAGCCCCAGTGAACAGCTCTTTGTCTTGCCCTTCGTGACTGCAATCCAGGTCATGATGCAAGTGTGGATGGGTGTCAAAATCAACAGACATAAGAGCAACAGTCAAGCCCAGAAGACATCATTTTTGTTGAATGCAGCTTTGTGCAAAAAGGAATGCACAGCAACCCAGAGAGTGGGGTTTACAGCAGATAATCAGACACCCACTCCTTTTTCCATGTGCCATGAGTAAAATGAGAAAGCAGAGGACAGGACTACCTAGCATGTTAAAAGCTACACTGATGAAAGAAATGTGGAAAAAAAAATCCAGCTTCAAATCTAGTCTTAGCTGAGCTTCTGAACATCTTCCAATTCCTTCACCTGTCTATCAGATCTCCTGCATTTGACTGCTTGGTTTTGCATGGCAGCTACGGCAGAGTGCTTGAAACTTCATCACACTTTTTTATAATGAGATTTGCATCTGCAAGCAGCAAACCCAAGGTCAAAAAGCATCTCAGCTGCCATATGAACTAGTTCTTTGTATGTTACTCCAGCTTGAAAACCAAACCCCTTGATGAACTGGTTCTGTTCCTCTGCTTGCCCATCATAAACTTCTCCAGATCCTTTAGAATAGTCTTCAGCTAATGTTAGTGTTTGGTTCCCATCTTTGACAGATTGCCTAAACCCAGCTTTTAGGTAGGGACATTGTGAAGATCAGATTCAGTTAGCTCCACAGCTAGGAGGTATTTATACATCACTAATTTCTCAAGCTCATTAACAGGTTTCCCATTTTAATATAAAGACTCACAGAAATTACATGTTTTATCTACTGTCATATGTATTCATCCTCTCAATTCTATCTTTAAAGGTTAAAGGAACCACGAAGAGGAAGCAACAGTGAAAATTCATCAAGTAAGAAAGTCGATACAATATATACAGTGGAAATAACAAAGATACAACCATCTGACACATCTGGAAAAAAGAAATGGGCTAACAAACACTAACAGTCAGAATTAATAACTACAATGCACTTAATCAGTATACATGAAGTTTGGTAGCAACTTTAAGAGACCTCCTTTCTTTTTCTTTCTTTTCTTCCACAGAAAAATCCCACCCTTCACCTTTTTTACCTGAGAGCATTTGTACTGAGTTGTTCAAAGTAACAGGCCATCCATTCTTCAGCCACGTTATTGATGGCAAGGGAATTCCTGAAGCTTCACAAACCAGAGAGACAGGATTCTTCTCCACAGTGCTGATGTTTTCAGGCATTTCTAGGTAACCAGCAATACTTGGGGGAACTGCAGAAAAGAGTAAAGAAAAGCTGTACTTCAGAACATTCTGCTGTCCAAGTAACAATTCACTGAAGCTAAAATGAGCTTCGGAAGTGAAGAGCTACAAAACTGAGACATTTAATCCTACTTAGTGGTGATTTCCTTATTGCATGGAAATATTAAAATTCAATTCTATTAATTCCATTACCTTTGTTTTACAGCTTATGATTTCTAGGGAATAACAGTTTATGGCAGTTCTGTCTATTCTGCATTTATTAGAATTTACAGTATGTAACAAAATACTAGGAAAAACTCTCACATATAGAGAATTACATGTTTTTTCTAATGGAAAGAATATCCCTCTATTAAAATAGCTACGGAAAATTTATTTTTAGCTTTTCTCTGTTAGAAATCAGGATATTTCTACTTGGAAAACACTTCTACTGTTCTACAGTTCATACTGCAGAAAATAAAGCCTGGGGTCAAAAATGGACCTCCATCACTCTGAGTAGCCTGATGAAGTTTAAAGTTTCTTTTTACTATCCAGAAATTTGATAATAGAGTGCAGCAAGATTTCCAAATACAAAACCCAACATAAATAAACTAGTAAATAATTTAGGCTTCTCATTTTCAATAATGAGAATTACTGTGTCGGCTTTTACAGTAAAACATGAATGTTGCATTCAATGAGGTGTAAAAAAGTGTAAGAGGAATTACAGTGGCTATAAGATAACATGATGTTCAAACCAATCCCATTGAATTAAATTATAGGGATCAATTATAGTTGGAGGTACCATCTTTAAATTCTTCTGTCTGCAAAATTATAAACTGATAACTAAGTACTAGAGATACTGGTTGTCCTCAAGTAACAGTTATCTGGCAGTGGCCATGAGCAGAGTTCTCTCAGATAAACCTTGATTTCTATCTCCCACCATCACACCCATCCCAATACTGGATGAAGTTATACCATATCTTGGTTTTCTCCTTTTGGGAGATGGAGTAACTGAGGGTGGATTGATACTAACAGGGACAGAGGTAAGATTTTAAAAAATTCATGAGTTATAAAACTGGTATTTGTAGGTATTTGTAATCACTGATCTGCAGGTGAACCTGCCTCCCACAGATCCACATGGTGCAATCAGCCTCACAAATTTTTCTTGAGTGTCCTTTAGTGAACTTAATGAAGTTGTAATTTATTTCTATCACACCTGCCCTATTTTGCACATACTCACCATGAACACTCAAATCATATTTTCTGTCAGCCAGCCCTGCTGCATTGGCAGCCACACAGACATAGTGGCCAGTATCAGACACCTGGGCATTCTTCAGCTGAAGAAGGTGACCATCCTGAAGGATCACTAGGTCCCTTCCACCCACCAGTGGACGGCCATCCTTCATCCAGTTGATTGTTGGTTCTGGAATGCCCTGTGCCTTGCACTCCAAAGAGATTTCATTTCCTTGTGTCACAACAACTTCTGATGGGTGGTGGCGACTGTTTAATATAGTTGGTTGAACTAGGAAAGGAAAAGAAACACAGATTAGAAGTGGCAGCTACATTTCAGGATATTCACGTGGTTCTGAACAGAGCAACAACCAAGTCTGTCAGATCAATGTATTCCTAAAGAGCCGTTATGGTGGGTTACAGTGGGCAAATCAGTTTGGGGAACTCTGCAATTCATACTGTTTTCCACAGAGCTGACAGAAGACAAATTACCTCACCCTAAGGTAAAAACATAACTTAGAGGTCATGTGTGGTCAAATACACCATCAAGAAATACATGCAATGACTTGGACAAGCTCAGAGACCAAAGTGTCAAAATTTTAATGAATTATCATTCTCCACTATGGAATTCTCCTCTAGATACTGCTGTATGAAAACCTTCCAGTTTAACAACACGGTACAAATAATACTGTTGCAACAGCTATTTCAAACCAGGTAAACCAGGAACAGAACTTCTCAGGGTAACTTACTGTATACTTGCAAATTGTATTCTTTCTTTGCACTTCCAGCTACATTTGAAGCAATGCAAGTGTAAGGTGCAGCATCAGACCTTTCAGCAATTGAAATGTGTAGCTGTCTGCCTCCAGACAACACCCTCACCCTTCCCGAGAGCTCAGCCACCAGTGGAATGCCTGCAAGAAACAGTCTTTCAGATAACAGCACAGTAAATGGTAAACAAGCTTGCCCATGAGATGTAAAATCCACTGGCTCACTTAAACATCACTGAGCTGGACAGCTGTCCATCTGATAATTGTTCCATCAGTGTTTTCCCGGACATCAGAAATCTCCCTTTATTAATTGCTGATTTCATGACGTATGGCAATCTCAGCTAATGCTCAGTAACTCAGTCCCATCCAGACAGCTTTGGATGCTTCCACTGAGCTGTAAATTCAACACTTCCACGAAAATCTGCCTCACTGCCTGGTATATAATCATCTTGCCCAGCAAAACCAGCACCTAGAAACATACAATTTAGTCTGCTCAGCCGGAGCATCTGTGAGTGTTGTCTTACCTAGCACACCTAGGTATGCTTCTATGCTTACCTACATGCTTCTGCCCAGGAATGACAGTAAAACAATATGACATTCTCAGAAGAGTTTTCATCAAGACTTCAGATTAGGCAACTTGCTTCATCTTTGAAGCTGTGACAGAAAAAATACCAACAAGGCCAACCGAATCCTGGGTTGCATCAAGAGAAGTGTGAGCAGCAGCTCAAGAGAGGTGATTTTGCCCCTCTACTCAGCTCTGGTGAGGCCCACCTGGAGTTACTGTGTCCAATTCTGGAGCCCTCAACATAAGAGGGACCACACTGTACTGTGCCTTTTAGAAAAACACAGATGAATCAGTAAGGTTGACCAAGGACACAAGAATTATCATACTTGAAGAGTTCAATTATCTTACTTTATTTAACGTTCTCTCTCAAACAGTGCTGATGCTTCAAAGGTGTTAAAATACCTGCTCTTGGCTGCTGATTCACCAGTTTGTCATTGCTAATTAAACCCTTGAAGCCAAATACATGCAACTACTGAGGAAGGTTCAGTAAGTCCCAAAAGCAATTACTACAACTAGATGCATTTTCACCAGTTGGCAGCATGCCACGACTGCAAATTATAAAACAGAGGATATGTCTATGTTATGGGGTGAACTGCAGGGCAGAGACCCTCTGCTCAGCACCACAGGACTTCACAGCGAACCAACAAAGAAGTCTTTGTGTTGTCTTGTCCCACCATGGCAAAGGGGCACATCGAGAGGGGACAAGCACTTCACAACTGTTTGCTTTTAAGCTAGTTCAGTACTCTCTGCATTGTGCTTCTTTGGATAGAATGACACCTAACACAAGCACAGGTGAGTGAGAAGGAAAAACCCCAGGGTTCTCCGTATCAGGATCACATGCTTCAACTCTTGAGAATAGGCTATCCAAAATTTTCACAGGAAATAAGAAAACTTGGCAGGTCAGAATTTTCACATTTGTTACCTAAAACAGACAAGAAACAGTTGCTCACCATTCTTCTGCCAGGTAAGGCTGGGTGGTGGGATGCCACTCGACTCACATATCAGGCTTGTCAAGCTCCCCTCAATTACTATCAGTTGAGAGATGTCATCTGAACCAGAAATACTTGGTGACACTGAAAAGAAATAAAAGGGTCTTTATTTAGCAGCAAGCAGACATGTGCAATGCTCCACTGCAAAGGGCATTACTGCCCTGCCTTCAACCTTTTATTGTCCTGCTTCTAGTAAGAAGATCATGTCATTCTCTAAAGAGGTACACATGGGCTGGTACCTGGAACCAGAGTAAGCTCTTGGGATCTCACCAGTCCTCAGAAGGATACATTTCCTGGATTTAAAACTCAAAACAATATGGCAAGCAGCACTTTTTGTCCCTGGGTGTAAGCAAAGACAATAATTCCAAACATGTATCCACAGATGACTTTCACAGACAACTTTTGGTTTCCATTAAGCTTATTCTACCAAAGCTGCTAATTAGCAAAGAATTATCCCTTCTCTCAAAATCCTACAGAAATGGTCTCATTGCACAAAAGAAGAAATCCACATCCCTCTGGTAGCAAAATTCCTATGCAGCACTGCAGATCTTACAGATCTGGCCAGGGAGAGATGATGCCATACAGTAAATTGGCATGCACTCAAATTGCATGGTCTTGTATGGTACTACAATATCCACCTCTTTTATCCACCATATTATTTATCCACCATATCCACCTCTAATTTAAACATCAGGAATGTTTCTTTCAAATAAATGGCACAATTCTGTGCTAAAAATTGTAGCAGTAACAGTGTTACAAACACCGTTACAGAATTCTATCCTGTGATTTCAATGTAAGAAATTAATTTCTAACAGCAAAAAAGGGCATACTTCAACTTGCCCATGGGAAGAAAATAATGGTACAAAAAAGCTAACTCAAAAACAATTATTAAAATAAACATCCTAAGCCACATTCATGTAAAAGTCTGCTAGATTCATCTGAGTCATTCAGTACTGATAACATTGCATAGGAAATAAAGTCGGTAAACTGGCTTTTATTTTCTGAATTTTCAATTTTTTAAAATGCTGAGGCTTGTAAACTGGTACTAGAATGCTCAAACAGCATACAAAACCACTTAGAGTTCTAAACTACTCTCAGGCATGCAAATCCAGCTTGACAAAGACCTATGAAGTAGCCAGTGTTAATCTAGAACCAAATCAAACCAATTTGGAAAATGTGTGCATTTCATAAGGACTGTTAAACTACAGCAAATATAGTAACATCTTCCCACATGAAACTCTGCAAGTCTGGATGAACTACAAAAGATTTTAGGTTCTGCCACTGTGATTTCACTCCAAGCTCCATACACTTTCCTGCAATAAATCTTACCCCAAATATTGACATTGTAGTTCTTTTCAGTTTTCCCAGCAATATTTGTTGCTTCACAAGTGTAACGGCCAGTGTCCTGTACTTGAGTTCCTTCAATCTAGGAAAAAAGTCAAAAACCTGTATTTCTTCTTCTGTTATTGTACACAAAATTTGTAAAAAAGAAAAAACCTCTCACTACTTCTGTATCTTTAAATATTAATAATACAGTATTACACCTGCCAGATCTGCATGCAAAGATCTAGATGATCTGTGGAGTCTCCTTCTTTGGAGATATTCAAAACCCTTCTGGATGCATTCTTGCATCACCTAATCCGAGTGTTTCTGCTCTTACAGGGGGATTGGACTAGATAATCTCTTGAAGTCCCTTCCAATCCCCGATGTTCTGTGGTTCTGTGACTTCCCTCACTCCTCACCCACTTCTCCATTGCATGGGAGGGCCCAATGCTGTCCAGTCTCTAACTGGTATCTAAGATGGTGAGTGTGCTGCACAGAAAGCAATTGCCTCCAGGGACTGAGCACACAGTTTACCTTCAGCACACTTCCATCTTCAGAGATGCTGAGACCTGGCTTCTTCAGCAAGGGCCTTCCATCTTTGAGCCAGGTGAGCAAGGGTGGGGGAACAGCATTGCTCTGGCAGAGCAGCTCCACTGCTTGGCCGATGAGCACAGAGACATTTTGTTCCTCTCCCATGATGTCTGGTGGAACTACAGCACACATCAAAACAAAGGACCTTTGGGCATTACAGACTTCCTAGAGTGAACACACTATGAAGTTAGTCCTCATTTAAAAAACAAAACCAAAACAAAACAAAGGCAGTTATAAATTTATCACATAACTTCAGTGTCCTTTACATTACACAAAAAGCACTGAAATAATTTTTGTAATTTACAGAATATTCTCTATGGAAGATAGATGATGGTGAGATATCAGCTACATAGAAGACATGCAGATAAGCTAAGACTAGCAAACAAAAATACTTGAAATATATCTAGAAAAGAAAATCATCAGTATATAGAGAATAAGGGAGTACATTTCTGTTAAAAACAGAAAGAGCTAACGAGTGAAAAGGTTCATAAGATCATCAGATTCATAAGATCATCAGATGAAGAAACTGGAAATATCTTAAGCTTTTCTAGACAGTGTCAAGATGGCTTATTGTCTCTAAGGGAATGTCTGACTTGAAGAAGAATATTGTCTAGAAATGGCCAAATACAGAATGAGAACTTAGAGCCAACTGAATGGGTTAATGACTTAATCATCAAGTCACAATTGACAATTACTTTATTGTCTATCTGATTGGTGTGGTATCTTCTCAGTAATTATTGTACTTGTTGGCACAGAGCACTATTTTAAGTCTGTGCTACAGTTTTAGTGATAACTTGGTTATTATTTCCAGTTACAGAGCAGAAAAATCAGCTTTTGGAATGAAAGTCTTCTGCATGGAAGAAAAAAATGCTTCTGGACATTTAAATTGAAAATCATTAGATGTTCGTGAATAGTGTCAAGATTTTAAGAAACTGCTATTTTTAAAGATTGTTTCCACAGTCAGAAAAACAAAGCAACTGAGAACTAAATCTTGGAACACAGCAAGTCTGGGCTTAACTCTGAACAAAAAGACACTGAATTAATTAGCACACATGAGATTATAAAATGTCCCAAAGAGACACTTAGTAAACCAGTTCAGTTCTCAAGATGTCCTGAAAAATAACATTAACAATAAAGCTTTGTTTCTCTTGTCCAGGAACCACAAAGTAGAGCAGCTGATTTCACAATTTGAAAATAACTTAGGGAAAAGTCTGGCCTCTGTGGATAAGAGATACAGTAACTGAGGGGAAAAATCTGTTTATCTCTCTTTATAGAATTTACAAAGGCATAGATTTTTTATAAATGTTGTGAAAGCTAATTCATTGCTGCAGAATGCAAATTAATTTTCAAATAATCTTCCACCCATTACTTTTCCTCTAAGCTAAAGTGAAGTATGTTCAATAGGAAACTAAGTTTATCAAACAGAAACAGATACTAAAGCATTTGTTTTTGAAGGAAAAGGGTTTAAAATTAATCTAATGTTTATAGTAACTATATGTTACTCAGGTTGTTTCAGCTCCTAGACTGGCTGAGCTCACCACACATTTCTCTCCATCTCAGCTCCCACTGTACTCCAAATTATGTTTCTTTTGCAGCTTACTTAGTTCACCCAGATGAGTCAATTCTTAAAAGGTACTTTTTGGTGACAGTCTCACTCAAGCAGCCAAGCACAAACCTTGCCAGCTTCTAATGCAACCTAATTTATTAATCAGCCTTTATGTATTAAAACTTACAAACTGAATTTGTCAATTTCTAAATTTCTTCAATAACACACAGGAGAACATATTTGAACACAATCATGCTGATGTGCATAAATGGTTTTTTACTTACAATTCTTCACCCTATTCCTTGTCATTCTGGGTTGAAACAATTTTTATTCAAAATTGCTAAAGGTCGGGGCCACAGAGGGTTTAAGAAAAGCTCCACAAGCAGCTTTCATGACCACAAAAACACAGAGTTATGTCAGAAAATCTCACCGTAAACTCTGAGATCAACATCCCTCTGGCTCTCGCCTGCAGCATTAACAGCAACACAAGTGTATTTTCCTGTGTCACTGATCTGAGCACTGCTCAGTGCCAAGACTCTGCCCCCAGACAGAACCTGCAACACAAACATCACACACTCAGAATGCAGGCCTCTACAAAAAACACAAGCAGAGAAAACTACTGGGTTCCTTTTCAAATGGAAATACTTCTTTTGTCACTGCTTCCTACCGTTTCTCTGTTCTCTACACTCCTTTCTGCACTCTGTCATTCTCTTTTCATTGAGATTTGCAAAAGCAGAAGTAGGCCCTTGTGCAATGCTCCTGACATTCTTCCATCCTACCAATTTCAAACATCCTGTCACACCTTCTGTCTGTGCCCTCAGTTGTCCTCTTAGGATACAAATTTCCCCCTTTGCTTTCGGATCATAAAATTAGCTAACAAAAATCAGCCATGTCCTCTCCTATGCATTCTGGAATACCTTCTTACATCAGTGGTCAAGACTTTTTTCTTAATTACTATTTTATGTAATAAGATATTATAGGATATTGAGTTCTATAGGTGTCTTTGCTCTAAATACGGCCTGCTTTTCCTCTTCTTGCCACTAAGTGAAAAATGTATTGATTCCAGCTCTTACTCAGTATGAAATCAGTTGAAACAACCGTATTATTTCAATGTGTCTATATCTCCTACTTCACATAGTAACTACTGGAGCTAAACGCACACCGATAACCTAGAGCAAAATGCCTTACACTTTTATTCCAAGTCCTCTAACCTACTCAGTTCCACTAAACTGTGTTGTCCCCTACAACAAAAGGAAACAGGACAGACAGCAGAATCTGGACCTGTCCTCAGTACCTGAAGTCCATCACTGAAGCTGGAAACAGGGCTACCATCTTTTAGCCACATCAGAATAGGTACTGGGATGCCTCTTGCTTCACACTCCAGTCGCACTGGATTGTTAACCACCACCGTCACCATGTCACTGCTGCCAGAGATTGATGGTGGGACTAGGAACAAAAAACAAAAAGTTAAAACAGCTATGTAAGAGTACTAATCACAATGAAATCAATTGGGTCACTCCCTCTAGGACACAATTCCTCTTTCAGCAAGGCACTACATTACTGAAAAGATTTCCACTTCTACTGAACTCTTGTCACTAACATTCTGTGCCTTGCAGTCAGAGAATGTTGCTGAAACCACTGTAAGAAAGGTAAGCAGGATTAGGCCCACAGCACAGCAGACAAGTGTGAAACCCAGGAAACACAAGATAGAATCAGAAAATACACCCTCGAGTTTTTATAATATTTCATTTAGGCCTTGTGAAAGGCATCAAGAGCAGTGGGGATTAAGAAGAGAAGTTCATCATATAAACTGCATAAAGCAAATACATACACACAGCAATAAATTGTCCTTTCCGAGCAGGTATCAACATTGACCAGATCAGACTGTTTAACACCTACCTATCCGATATAAAATATCTCACTGGAATAATTCATTACACAAATTTTGCTGAGCTATGTTAAAATGGAGATGAGAAGTATTAAATACAGGATATCTTTTCTTTATTAGGAGAATCAAAACAATTTTATTTGTTCCTATCACTAATACTTCAACAGTAAATGTTTGCAGTCAGTATCAGCACCTCACTCCTAGAAAGAGATCTGCTCAAACATATCCTTTGTGTAGAAAAAACTGAACAATATTCCATACTAAAAATAAGATTAATTAGTAAATTCATCAACATCTAATAGCCCTAAACTTGGGCTACACAGAAAACTCCAGACATGTTAACTGAAATTTTGGCACCCATAAAAAGGCACAGATTTACTTAGGAGTTACTTTTCATTTTAACCAACCTAATGAACTTACCTCTAAGTATTTACCAGAAATTATTCACTAGGTGAGGTTAATTGCCTTTGAACATGTTTTAAGCCATGATTTTTTTCCATGATGGTCATTTATTCTATGGAAATTTACTGCTCAACTCATTATTTGTTAATTAGCATTAGTAGAAACTACATATTCTGCAGGCATCTCAGCCTGGGACACTGTGCCAAATTTGGGCCACAGTTTTGCATGAAAGACTCCCATAGAAAACCAGGTACATCTATCTGCATGTATCAAAGGGTAAATATTTGGATCAGAGCTCCACCCATAAGTCATTGAAATTGGTGGAAAAACTCCAGTTTGGCTTTGGACCAGATGGCTTGGATCTGCCAACACCCACACTTAGACTTCATCACATTAGATGCAATACATTCCTCTTTAAAACTCTTAAGATTATGAAACAGTATTTGAAATGTGTTCCTCCTTTATCTACTCAGAGCTTTAAATTCAGCAGCAGCAAAACCCAGCAACTGCCAGGCCTTACAAATTGCTAAAGTGATAACCTTTGCCATACAACCTTTGGCAAATATCTTTGCCGTGGATCTGTTGCCTCTGCTCATTCTCCTAGAATTGACTACCCCATCACGTTTTCCTCATTCATAACATCTACTCTAATGCTGCTGGATATCAGAAGAGTGAATTTTCTTCCCTCTGACAATCTCTCCTGTATCTTACACAGCATGACAGTGTGATGAGTGATGAGGACTGAAGAGGACTTGAAACTTGAAAAAAGAGCAAAGGTGGGGCAAGCAGGTGCGTTTTGTTTTATAATACTTACCGTGAACCTGAAGGCTGTAAAACAACTCAGCTGCTCCTGCTGCATTGACAGCCACACATTTATAAATGCCAGTGTCCAAGATCTGAGTGGCCTCAATCTGCAAAAGCTGTCCCCTGTTCAGGACAGTGGCACTGGCAGCAGCAGCAAGTGGACGATTGTCTTTGTACCATGTGATAGCTGCAAATGAAAGAAAAGATGTGAAAGTTGTCAAAAGCATCTCCTACGACAAACGAAGAATTTTTGAATAGCAAACTTGACAGTCTCATCCATGTACATCATACGCTCATGCTAAAAGTGGCACAAAATTATCAGACAAAGCATAGCTATAGAGGGCTCACTCATCTCACATCCAGGTCAACAGCAACTGTTTTAAAATAGGCAATAATCCTTTTTTATACTTTTTACCCTAAAGTATGAAACTGAACCATCCGGGAAAGTTTTCAGGATCAAAATGCAACCAATTAAATAAAACTGACAGGCTGAAAAACTGAAACTACAGCTCAGAACATTAAAGAAAATTTAATAGGAACTTGGTAACTGTATCTGAGGACCTCTTTTGCACCTCAACCAAAAAATGGCACCCTCCCTATCAGCAGAACATGGAACTCAATGTTTACTAGGATTCACTATTCAGTTTGATGAAACTGTTACTTATCCATTTGTTGCACCACACGAGTTTTCTGCATAAGACTTTTCTTATCTAATGTCACATCTTGACATCAGTGCAGAGCACCACATCATACATAAGAGGTGAATAAGCTGGTTTTATTGGATAAATTATATGAACTCCATAATTTTAAATGTTTATCTTAAAATAATGGTCATTTTGATAAGAAAAATAAGAGAGCAAAAATGATATAAAACTCTTATTCTTTCACAACTGTGTGTGTGCATATATATATACAACCCAAATAATTACAATTTGTTTTACAGTTGTATAAATTATTCTAGAAAATAATACTTGGCTGAGAATTTAAAAGGTTAAGAAGGTGAATTTGGGTTGTCTCCAGAAACATAGTAATATCTTTGTTCTGAACATGGAACTAGTCAGCACAAGAATAAATTGCTATTCCAGATATAGACATATTAGCCATAAACTAATATTCACTTTCATCAAACTGAACAGTGAGTTACAATAATAAAAACAACAACATACTATATATTATACAATATAAATTCATAATTATATCTTATATAATAATATTTATTTTTATTGTCCTTGTATGAGTACAGCCCCAGTTTTGCTGTAGAATATTAAATGCACAAATTCTCATATTAAGCTGTTAAAATGTTGGGAACAAAAAACAGACATTGGAGAATTAATTACTTTTTTTTTCTTATTGTTGAGATGTGCAGATAAAAGATCTAATCTAAAAGTTTTAGTCCCCAAAACAATTCCAGGAATCAAACAACTAACATCCAGATTGTTTTGGGGTTTTTTTCAGTTCAGAAACAATTCAAAAGACTCATCAGTTTAAACGGGAATCAAAGTCCTTCAGAACTCACATGACCAAACATCTACAAATTCTAGGGGAAATTTTCCTTTAGAAAAACACATAGAAAAATATACAACTCAGCAAAAATATGAGGAAATTAATACACAGTCTAGTTTTCCAATTCATGAGTGCAATTTATCACCATAGCAGACCACAGAAAACATTCCACACACAGAAAATCTAATAATTCTCATGGAAAAAGGGTACAGATCAAACAGAGCCTCCTGTGAGCTTCACTAGACTTTAGATAAGATTCTACACATGGTCACACTTGACAGGCAATCTCAATCTCAATACACAAGGAGCCATCTCAAATCTGCCCTACTCAACAAAATACTGACTTGTCAGGGGAAAAAACTGATTTAGCATTCTCATCTATGGACAGAGCGTCACTCTACACACAAGGGAGTAGGTCCATCCTTCTGGTTTTCAGTCTTTCAAAAAGAGCAGAAAATAACAAATTCCTTAATACTTAACTCTGCTTCACTTGATATAGATGATGCAGACAGTGGAGCTGAGTGCACCCTCAGCAAGCTTGTTGATGACACCAAGCTGAGTGGTGCAGTCAACAATCCAGAGGGACCTGGACAGACTGGAATGGCAGAGCTGTGCAAACCTCATGAATTTCAACAAAGGTAAGTGCACGAAACTACAGAGCTGCCCTCACAGCCCAGAAGCCAACTGTGTCCTGGGCTCCATTGGAGTACCATGGCCAGTAGGTCAAGAAAGGCAATTCTGCCTCTGCTCTGGTGAGACCCCACCTGGAGTACTGTGTCCAGCTCTGGTGCCCTCAGCACAAGAAGGACATGAAGCTGTTGAACACAGTCCAGAAGAGGGTCACAAGAATGCTCAGTGGGGTGGAGCCCCTATGCTATGAGGACTGGCTGAGAGAGTCAAGGCTGTTCAAAACTGGAAAAGAGAAGGCTGCAAGGACACCTCACAGCAGCCTCTAAGTACGTAAAGGGGCTACAGGAAAGTTGGGGAAGGGCTGTGAGAACACAAGGGGCAATGGTTTGAAACTAGAGCAGGGCAGGTTTACATTACATGTGAAAAGTTCTTCACCAGGAGGGTGGTGAAGCACTGGCACAGGTTGCCCTGAGAGGTGGAGGCCACATCCCTGGAGACATTGAAAGTCATGGTTGATCTAAGCAACCTGATCTAGTGCAGGATGTTCCTGCTCACTGCAGGGGGTTGAACTAGATCAATTTTGAAGGTCCCTTCCAATTGTGACAGTATGATTCTATATAATGACATTTCTCATTATACATAACATCTAATAGATTCTAGCTAGTGAAAACAATACTTCACATTGAAATATCCTTTACTTTCAAATGACAAATAGAAGTGTAAACATTTAACCTGTTCTTTGCACTCCAAGGATGTACATGCATACCTGGCAGAGGATTCCCAGATGCTTTGCATTCAAGCTGGATTGGATTATTCACAACCACTGTCTCATTTAAAATTTTCCCTGCATTTTCCAGACTGGGAGGTTCTGGGAAAAGACAAAGGCAGGAGGTTTTCATTAATTCAGCCACCCAGCTCACAGAAATTCTGACAACAAAGTCATCTGCCCTCCGAGAAACTTTGGGCAACATATTGCACAAGATTCAACTAACCACTGGATGATCGAGGAATTTCTCAAGAAATTTATCTTTGAAGCAAAATACTCTATTTTATAGTCTCATTAATTTTAAAAGAGATAAAATATAGTTTTAAAAAATATTTTTATTTTTCCAGGAAAAATTACTCTCTAAATCGATTTGTAGAAAAGAGGTGCCCAACCAATAACAGTAATTCCTTTAACGTGGGTAACTCATCATACTTGACCAGGTAACATTCAACCAAATGTTTTACCAAACCAAGACTCTTATCTTAACTAAAGTCTATAAATTTGAAAAATGACAGCAGCACCACAAAATGTCAGTTTGAATATGAAGGCTGAAAACAGGAGAGGTATTAATGAGCATGTGACTGACTCTGAAATGTCAGTCAGAAAACTCTGATGCCATTATCACAGAACAAGAGTGCCTTCTAAGTCTCATCCATGGAGACAGGGCAATCTCTCTTCATTTCAGTAGAACATTACTGGAAATTTGTTTCCACAATGAAAGTCAACATAATTATAATCATCATGAGCATTTTGCCACAGTCCATTTCCACACCTCCTGTATCCTTTGAGGAATTGGTCACTCTAAGAATGATTGATATTTTGTGACCACTTCTGAGGCAAATCAATATACATATTTCATGGTGAGAGTCCTTACTGAATTCACATGCAGATAACAGCTTCTCGGGTTTCCCTGATTTCTTTCATACTTCTTATTAGCTACAAAATAAAATTCCTTTTAAACTGCCTGAAAAATCCCCACACTTCAGAGGAAGTTTCTTTTCCTGTAAAATTTCCCCATTGCAAGTTCATAAGGAACCTCATTACCCCCAAAAGACGTGGATCAAATATTAATAAATGCAACAGTGGTACATCATATCTTGGTTCAGAAGCATAGGATATATGCCCAGTGGTGGACTAGTGGCAATGTGTTTGGCTTCTTGGGATAACTTTGGAAATTTAACTAGAAAGGCATTAATTTCTGTGGCCCCTGGTGCTACATGAGAAAGGCAAAACCCCAAGAGAGCTTTTGTCCTACCTTCTTACTGGTGGAGTGGGACAAAGAAGGAAAACTAAAAGATGGATGTGCAGAGGCAACAAAAATTCCAGAGAGCATAAAAAAAGACAGGAACACAGAGGTTAAAAGGTGCCTGGACACAGTCCTGTTTAGCTTCTAAGCAGAGGCAGAAACATTACCATGCACATGAAGCCGAATGTGCTGCTGGGCTTCTCCTGCAGCATTTGTTGCCACACAAGTGTACCGGCCAGCATCCTCCAGCAGGGCCTTGACAACTTGCAGCATACGGCCTGAAGATTCCAGCTGTACCAAAACAGAGAGCAGGGAACCACTTTAGACAACAGTCCCGGGCAAAGACACTGAGCAAAACAACAAAATGGGCATTTACATTGAATACAGCCAGTCTTATCAACATTCATGCAAGAGCTGCCTTGGTAGTTCAGAGACCTCAGTGTTGCTCTGACATCAAGATTAACAGCCTTCCATCTGTGAGGAGGCCTGGATGACAAGGGCAGGCAAGCAAGAGAGGAAGAGGCTATGGGAAGAGAGAGATGTCACTGGCAAGGTGACACAGACTGCTCCAGCCTAAAGTAAATCAGAGTCATTGCAAGTGCTTAACTCACCGGACCACGCAAGCCCTGGGAAGGGCTGGTTACTGAAGGTCAGAATCCGATGATGAGAAGGAAACATATAAGGTAGAAGCTGCCATGGCAGTGCTTATAGAAAAACTCATCTAAATCCCACCACCTCACAGTGACAACTGGGTAGAGAGTCAAAGAATCATAGAATAGTCTGGGTTAGAAGAGACCTTAAAGATCATCTAGTTCCAACCCCCCTGCCATAGGCAGGGACACCTCCCACTAGACCGGGTTGCTCAGTGCCTCATCCAATATGGAGGTTTCTAATGGAATTTGGTCTACTAAATAATGCTGCTTAATCTGAAAAACCACCACATTCAAGAAGCCCATTGCTCCCCAGAATGGATCTGTAGCATCTTTACACCACAGCATGAGGGAAGCAAAAGGAAAAGAGGTACTAACACTAGATATAGAAAGACATTCTTTACAGTGAGGGTGGTGAAACACTGGAACAGGTTGTCCAGAGAGGCTGTGGATGTCCCCTCTCTGGCTGTGTTTAAGGCCAGGCTGGACAAGGCACTGAGCAGCCTGATCTAGTGGGAGGTGTCCCTGCCTATGGCAGGGGGGTTGGAGCTTGGTGATACAGAAATACAGAATATTAGGTTTGGAAGGGACCTTAAAAGATCATCTAGTCCAACCCCCAGTTGTAGGAGCTTCTTCTACTACTCTGTGAGCTCAAAGAGAATGTCAGACAACTCTTCACCATGACAGAATTTGCTGTGGACTCATGCAGAAATTATTCACACACCCCAATCCTTTCAATCAACCTGAGTTAACCCAAACTATTCTATGATTCTGTGATTTCTTATAATTATCTTTAGTGGGTTTGGAACCCATAAAAACATAGTGCTTACTCTTATATTTCCTCTGGCTGTGTTTACTGGTTGACCATCTTTTAACCACGTGATGGAAGGGCTGGGAATGCCACTGGCTATGCACTGCAGTGTGACAGGCTTGTATATCACAACAGATCTCTCAGAAGGACCAGCTGATTTGATGGTTGGAGGAACTGCAAAAAGCATGATGAACAAAAATGAGGTATCATATACATTTAAATACACAGAAGCAATATCCCACAGGTAAGAGCAGCTCTGCTTGTAATTAATTTTCTTGCCAGCAATTTAAAATACAGGCAGTCTGCTGGTTCCTTCCCTCACTTCCTTGAGAAACATACCATGTACAGTAACATGAAATTCTCTTTCAAGTTCTCCTGCTTTATTTACAGCCACACATTTATAGTGGCCAGTTTCTGACACTTGAGCTTGAGAGATGAGAAGTTTTTGTCCATTTAATAAGATCTTATGTCCAGCATCCTCTTTGACCAGTTGACCGTCTTTCAACCACCTAACAAAAACAAAGTACAACCTCAGAACTCCAGGGATGCAAGACCAACAACAGTCCTAAAACATGCATAATTTTATTAAAAGTTTCAGTAACTTTAGTGGCATTTCTAGGAAGTTTTAAAGATGTCAGGTAGTATTCTGCTTTTCCTAGTGCCATGGACAAACACAGTTTACCAGGACAAAGGAGTACAGGGGTAGAGGGGAAAAGGCACTAAAGAAGCCAGAAAGGAAGAATTAGTACAAGCAGAAACTTACAGAGGCAAACAGAAATATCCAAACCAAAAGCAGATGTAAAGTGTAGGATTGCATTAGCAAGGGAATAAGATTGTCAGGTCCTGTTACTTATCATAATTTCCAGGATGTGCCTATTTGCATAATATATCAGACACTTCAAAACAAAATTCTCATCCTCCCATGCCTGTGCCTGATGCTGTCTTCAGCAGAGTCACAAGTGTCTCCTCCACACATCAACTATCACTTACAACCTTCAAGCTCACCTAATCAATCATCAGATGCTTTTTTTTTTTCCCTACTGTCACCCCATTCTCCTTACGTGATAGTTGGTGAGGGTGTCCCTCTTGCAGAACAATCCAGCTCCAAGGGGCTATTGAGAATCACAATGTAGTCCAAGATCTCATTCCCACCTTCCACATATGGTGGGACTGCAAGAGAAAAAAAATCCATCCACAGAGACATTCAAGCATTAGAAATGTCACAGAAGTCTATCTCGAATAGTAACATTAAAAAAATAAAATCTTGACCAACGAGCAAGATCAGTGAGAGCCACCCAGAGGGGCAGGGGGAATGCTCTGTTTCTACAGGCATTGGTATGCAATTATCTTCAAGAATTAAAGCAATGAAGTTCAAAATAAATCTCTATCAGGAGAATGTGATTAACATTCATACAAGTCATTTACCTAGAGAAGTTCAAAAAGGGCTTCTGTGATGCAGACTGTGGTGAAGGTTTCAACAGAAAGCTCTTTTTTTAAAGAAAAGTTTCAAAAATTCATGCAGCACAACCCAAATTCAGAGAAAGGTGTTCTCCCTGCAGAGACAATTAACTAATATTCTTTTTATTGACATATTTCATATTTATGATTTTGCTCTTCTGTGAAGGCAAGCTAAAACAATTTTAAAGGTTACTGAGAATAATATTTACCTACCATTTGCACAAAAACTCTTAAAGAACTAACCTGAAAGTTTTCAAACTGTCCTGTAACCCCAGACAGAAAAAAATGTGCAGTGCCCAGGTTTAACTTGTTATGTGTTTAACTTGTAAAATTAGTCATGTTGTTTATCAATACCAACAAAATTTCAAACATCCTCTAATAGCTTTATGGGAATCTGATACATCAGTAGGTTGGTTGCTCACACACCTAAGATTTCAACTTCATATTTGATTTCTTGTTCTCCAGCTACACTGGTAGCCACGCACAAATACAGGCCCTGGTCAGCCTCAACAGTGTTCAAAATCTCCAGCTTCTTTCCACCAGCTACAATACGGAGGTTGTCACTTGCTTTCACAGGCACACCATCCTTTAACCAGGTAAGGAGAGGTGGAGGGTTGCCAGCAGCTTTACACTCTAATATGAGTGAATTTCCAGCAACCACTTGTCTGTTCTGGGCTCTGTCAGCATTGCCCTCAATTACAGGAGGAACTGTAGAAAGGAAAAAAAAAAATAAATTGCAAGAGATTCCTTCTGCAACCAGAAAAATGTATTAATAGCAAATGGGTTAGCTACTCCCCACCCACTCTGGCTCTGCATGCTGCTATATCACACACAATTCCATGCATGAATCTGCAACCAGGGTAAATCAAGACAAAGGGAAAACAGAGAGGTCAAATGATGTCATTCAGTATTGACCACTGGTATAGAACAGAGAATCTGCAGGGCTTTGGAGGCGGAAGAACTAAAACCAAAGGGCTTAAAAAAGTGCCCAAAAGATCAGACCCTGAGTGGCTATTTCAAGTAAGTGCTGATCAGGGTGCACATGTGAGAGAGAGAGAGAGAGAGTACATAGAAAAGAAAGTTTTGATACTTCACTGAAGCATGGCATCAAGGACTGAAATGAGGACCTTTCTGAGAGTCACATGAAGCACAGAGCATTAATTTCCCTTGATATGGTCCTGCTAATACAGGCAAGTCTTTACACACAGCCATTGACTGCCTTTTGCCCTCACCAGGCCTGAAAAGCTGCTTGTGCTCCAGAGGCAGAAAATGTACTTTCTGTAACCTGGCAAATAACCAAGTGCAATAAATCTTCACATACCATAGACATCCACATCATATGTTTTCTCAGCAGCTCCAGCAGCACTGGCCACATGGCAGGTGTACCTTGCAGAGTCTGATATTTGGGCCAGAGGGATCTGCAGGAACTGCCCTCTGTCAACGTACAGAGCTTGGGGGCTGGAAATGATTGGTCTTCCATCTCTGTACCACGTTATGGTAGGAACGGGAGTCCCCTTGGTTTCACATTCCAAAGTGATGGGATTGTTTAGAAGTGACAACACCTCTGTGGTAGTATTTCCTCCTTTAATACTAGGAGGGACTGTTTCAAGAGACAAAACAGCAGCATTAGAGCCTTAGTATACAAATCTGTATACATTTAAAAGGACTGAATACTAGACTGCTGCAAGAACAAGAAATTTTAGCTTAATCTGACTTCCAACCCTTCCTGGTGATTTTCAGCCTTGCAATGCTCCACAGTAATGATCACTGCGAAGCACTAGAGGTACTGGGAAAAAGTTTAATTTCTAGGCACCAACATGTGCCAAGTTAGGAGAGAGCCTTGCCATTTGGACACAGCTCTGCCACCTCCTTGTCTCTGAGGACAGGGCAATCCCTGCATACCTTGGGAGCAACTGTCTTATGAAGACAGGCTGAAGGAGTTGGGGTTGTTCAGCCTGGTGAAGAGAAGGCTCAGGGGGGACCTCAGAGTAGCTTCTCAATACCTGGAGGGGGCTACAGAAAGGCAGGGCTAGGACTTTTTAATAGGATATGTGATGGAAGGACTAGAAATAATGGATGTAAATTGGAAGAGGGGAGATTCAGGCTAGATATAAGAAAGAAATTCTTCCCCATGATGGTGGCGACACCCTGGAAGAGGTAGCCCAGAGAGGTTGTGGAACTGCTTCAGGTCAGGCTGGATGAGGCACTGAGCAGCCTGATCTAGTGGGAGGTGTCCCTGCCTATGGCAGGGGGGGTTGGAACTAGATCTTTAAGGTCCCTTCCAACCCAAACTACTCCATGATTCTATCTCACCAAGGAACAGTAACCTGCTATTTAAAACAATCTCTATCACTGGAGTGACAACTGCTCAGTTCTCAGGACTTCTGAAGATGAAGTCACCTTCTCTGAGACTAAATACGAGCTTAACAGTCTCACTTTACACTTCTATTTTTGAAATTTTTGGCCTTTATTCATTTCCCTTGCTCACTAGGCAGCAGACTTCAAATTCTTCTAGCAAACAAGCTCTGGTGTAAATCAGCCAATATAAAGGGTTCGTAAATCTCTGTAGAAGTAATAAAAACACAGTGCAACTGGCAACAACCAAATTTATGACTGCTGAAAGTACCAGACATCTGGCAGACATATTAACTCCTCTGCTGCCAAATATGCTCAGTACATCGTAGATCTCTACCAACTTCCATAGCTCTCATTCAAAATGGCATCACAGAAATGTAAAGCAAAGTGTCAGTGGATGGATCTACACCTATGAGATTGCTCTGGCAGGTTATCAAGCCACAATGAAATATTTTTCTAATTAAATTTGTGTGCAAACTTATAGAATATGCTAAAACACACTTATGGGGAATTTCTTCATCAGCAAATGCTTTCATCTGCTTTTAACACAATGTTTTGAGAAAATGTGAAAGACAAAAAGAGGACTCAACAGCTAAAGCAAAGCAAGAACCAGCATCTAGGTTCCTGACTTACTCCCTGGACTTCCATTTATCCACCCAGCATTAATAAGAAATTTTAAAATAAAGATTCCACACTACTACCACAAATTCAGCCTTCCCTTCTGAAGAATCTACAGCCAGGATTTTATTTGTGTGGGGATTTTTATTCCTCTAATTTCACAACAGCCACAATCAGCTTCAAGTCATCACAGCATTATTCTTTGTCCTCCCTAGAAAGAAACTTTGCTATGATTGGTGCACAGGCATGTTTCTCTGCATGCTTTAGAAACATTCCAAATGAAGGAAATAATGCATTATAAATTCACAGTAATCAGAAGAAAAGACACACAGTCACCTTCAGAAGCAAATGAGGGCTCAACAGCTCAAAGGCTTCCAGGCATAAATTCTTACACTTCACACTATGGGCACAACAGTGTTACCCCATCATAGATTTCTGCATTTGTTTCCCCTGAACTTCTGATAGCACTGGGATCTCTCAGTTCTCAGATCTGGCTCTGCTTTCACATATTCTTTGTCTTCCAAATAAAAAATTCACCCTTTTTTCTCTTTTGAAGTCTTCCTTTAAAACCTACTTTTTTCTTCTTCCGTGAATCTTTGTCCTCCTTTCATTAAATTTACATGTAACACATCTAGTCTAATCACAGGGACTGTGTGTTCTCCATGTTTTTGCTAAGCCACTGCTTGTAGTGACACAAAACCTGTATTCAGTGTGTGTTACTATGGTTATCTCACATTAGTGGTTCTTATTTTGCTAGAAATTACTTCAATTTACACCAATTTAAGGAAGATAAAGCACTACCCAAACTAGTACTACTTCAGCAAGATGAAGCACTACCTGAAGGTCACATGGACAATTCTTTTCTGATTATTTGGGTCTAATTCTTACTGGGTTTGCACATTCTGATTATGTATTTGCTTTAACTTATTCCTGGCTGAATTTACTCCTAGTACGAGGTTAAGGAAAATCAGACCATGAGCACATTAAAATAAAATTCCTCTAATTGACTTCTTCCTAAGACATACCAAAGTAATGAAGCCAAGTGATAATAAATAATTAAGAGCAAAATTTTTGAAGGCCCTTCAAGATTTTTTGCTACTTAGGAACTAATGCAAAGCACATAAAAGCCCCCTAAATGGCCAACCTTGCAAAGACTACATTCATACTTAACTTGACACACACCTGTGCTCAAAAAGGTAGTTTATTGTTGAGCATTAAAATGTTTTGGCACAAATTTTGCAAGGTCAGAGCTTTGTATTTGGTTCAGCATCTCCATTCAAAACATCCTTACAAGTAACATTAAAGGATTTTCTGGGATCAAGCATTCTATAAACTTACCATGGATGATCAGCTTCATGTCCTTCACTTGTTTGCCAGCCATGTTGGTGGCACTGCACTGATAATGACCTTTGTCAACTCTTCGAGTGCTTTTTATGTGTAGAACTTGATTTTTGTCCAGAAGCTCAACATTGGGATCACCCATAAACAAGGGCCTGGAATAGAGAGTATTTTGCTTCACAGAACTTCAGTCCAGCTCATTAACATTAATTTAAACCGAAGGTAACAAGAAGTGGTCCTTTAATGTCAGTACCATTAAAGAGCCCCTTTCTTCACTAAAGCAATAGTATTAATGTGAAGAGTCCTATAAAGTGACAAGCTATTACAATTCACTTTATTCCTAGTTTGTAGAAGAAGTCAAAACACAAAAGCACTTCACTCAGGTCATCCAGGAGGTCCACAGACACTTCTCACCTCAGTTTCTTTTTCTAATTAGGTCTACACAAAATAACAAAATGTCTGCATTTACTAGATTGGTGTAGATATGTTGATACACTCAGGAATAAGGACTCATCACATCAGAATATCTGTGAGTACTAGCCAATGCCTATACTGAAATCCATTGTTAAGCACCAATACTATTAAAGAAATTAGCCCATTATGGTTTTCAGCTAATATTCAGCTAATAACCCACCAAGAATTCTTCCCTTGATACGCCTTCCTGGAAGAATTAAAATACATAGGCTAAAATTCTTTTAAAACCTTTAATGTTTATGCAGAACAGCATAAAGCACTAGCTAGAAAATGTTTGATATGGAGAATATCTACCATTTTTTTAAAATCACGTCAGCAAAACAACTGTTTTTAAAATAATGATCTGTTTAAAACAACCCAGACATAATAAATTCAAAGAAATAGTCATATTTCTGGCACTGTCTGGCTTTAAATACAGTAAATCTACTCTGCAAATGCCAGTGTCAGTGATGGGACAATGAAGAACTGAGACAAGTTCAAATCACAAACAATAACTCAACACTAAGTATGCTAAAAGCTGAGCTTGCTGGTACAGGGCACCTTCTTCTCCTACACTTGTGCTGGTTTGAGGTAAATCACAATCAATATTCTCATTTGTAACTTTGCTGATCAGTTAAACAACTGACTAAACTCTGAAATGAACAGCACATTGCTCAGAAACTGATCACTCTCAGAGTGATGAAACCCAGTTGTACCAAGGAATGGTATGTGAGAAGCCTCAGTTTGTATTTATTACTACAGCAACCAAAGTCAGCTAAATTTGTTATTTCCCCTGTACAATGCTGTAGGGGAGTCCCACCTGCAATGAGAAGACAGGCCAGGTAACCCAAATTGACTAACAAGAGCATTCCATCCCATCTGTCCCATGCTCAGTGTAAAAGCTGAGAGATCAAAGGGTCAGTTCTCTTTCTGTGATGGTGGACAACCAGGGAGGACCATCTTGACCCAAATCCAAGCACTCCAGCCTCCAGATCCAGAATCTAGCTCCCTGTTGCTGACACCAGGCTGAGACTTTCCCTGTGTCTGCTGGTAATGCAATGGTCATCCTGGGAGCTTGATACAGTTTTGCATACTATACAGCTTTTTTTAAGCTCTTTTCATTTTATTTCAGTATCTATTAAAACCGTTTAATATTTTTCTAACCTGTGAGTCTCTTCCTTCCTCTCCTCTGAGGCAGAGTGGGGGGTGCATCTGTCATTCAGAGTGGTGTATTGGAATAATCTAGACACAAACCCCAGAAGCAGCAGCAATACACTTACTTGCCATCTTTGAACCAGTGGATGTCAGGAAAAGGGAAGCCTCTGGCTCTACATTCCAGCCTGATTTCCTGACCGAGGATGACTGCAGTTTCACCCAGGGTATCAGCACCTATTATACTTGGTGGAACTTTAAAAAGATAAACATTACAAGAAGAACTGGTACTTAATGAGGAAGGTATGCATAAGTATCAGCTGTTTTTCCAGTCACAACTTCAGATTAAAAAAAATAACAACCAAAATATGGAACCTACCTAGTATATCTAGGTTAAACAGCTTTTCAGCACTTCCTGCAATATTTATGGCTTTGCACGAATACTGTCCAGCATCAGCAACAGCAGCTTTATGGAGCTTCAGTATCTTCCCATTGTGCAAAATCTGGACCGTACTGCTTTCCACAACCTTAAAAGAACCTGAGGCATTAGCTTTGTGTGATCCAAGTTACATCAGCCAAATATCACAGCTCTATTTTTATAGGAAAATGGTAGTTTTACTCCAAGGACAAGCAGTTTCCTCTTTGGGTTATAGCAATAATCCCCTCAACTTCTGCAATCTATTCCAGATGGCAACAACAAACCTACAGAGTGGGAAAACCAAAGAGCTTCTTCAGCCATCACTAATGGTCTGTCTCAAAGGGTCTCTCCTCATCTTAAACTACCATTTAGTAGCTACAAGTAGAAGCACAAGACTCAATGATAATCCTGAGGAATTCTAATCTCCTCTGAGAATTCTTATTTCCTCACCCTCAGAAAGAAGAAAATGCTGTTATTTGTTCCCTCTGCAAAGACTCTGGCATCCATAAAATTGGGAGACTGCTAAGGCTAATTCCTAGGGGGATCTTTAAAAGTTTTCTTAAGACTTGTTGAACAGATGAATTGATTTGCCATATTCAGCTGGCTTTCTGCTTGAGAGTTCTTAGTGCAGTTCAAATAGACATCAAAGCATTGTACACATTTACTTTAAATGAGTTCTCATATCAAGCACTTCATAGTCAACACAAAACTACTGATGGCCATGTTACTACAATTAAGTTAACTGCACATACCTGAATATCTTCTTTATACCAGGAGATGACTGGGAAGGGGTTACCAGATACTTCACAGAAGAGGCTTACAGGGTGATGAACAACTACAGATGTATTTGTCACCTTCTCATGATCTCTAATTTCAGGGGGAACTATAAGAAAACCCAAAGTAATATTTCAATTTCAATGATTTCCCCTACTTATCTTTCAGCCCAAGTCAAGAATCACTGCAATCTAAATTTCTCAAACCCTCGATTCCCTCCCCAGTGCTTCCATCTGCCTTTTGCTTCAGAACATATATTCCAGTGTCCTTTCTTCCTTTTCACAAAAAATCTGTCATTTCTTGCCCAACAACAGACTTGCAGGGAAATTCACTCAAATATTACCACCAACAACATTTGAAGAGAGTAATTTAAAAATTTAATCTTAAATTAATCTCAATCTTAAAATCCCATGTTATTTAGCATGTAAAGGAAGAAGATTCCTGTTCCTTGCTCTAGTCATCTCCAAGAACATCTGCCATCACTTCTCCCACCATGAACGCAGAGAATGACTTTACACGTTGCATTAGAAAGTTCAGACCCCACTGTAAGTCCTGCTGGCACAATAAGGAATTCCTGCTTTTCTAAAAATAAATATACCATCCTGCTCAGGAATCAGAATTAACTATCATGGGAAATGGAAAAGGCTGGAATAAAAGCACTCTATCAGAATCCAAATATCTAAACGTATCTCAAGGTTTACTTGTAGAATTCCTATCTCAACAAGTACCAGGAGCAAGAATTCTCCTGTTCTGTGTTAATTTTGACAATTTTTTTCATATTTATATTTGAAATGTAGATCTATCAATGAGTCTTTAATTTCTACAGTACAAAAGTCTCCCTTTGTTATTTGCATTGAAGTTTTCAATCATAACCAGATCCTTCTACCAATGAGACACCCCTAGCTCTTCTAACAAAACAAAGACAGTTTGTGCATAAAGTCACAAAGAAGAGAAACAACAGAAAACGTATAGAGAGTATTAGAATGATAGAAAGGCAAGTGCTCAGGATTAGATTTCATCCTTTAACCACACATGAGCAAATTTAAGGTGTACAGTTTCCAATGATAAAAAAGATGATGATCTTCAAAAATTAGTTCCCTCATAGCTGTGTTTATTATTTACCATGAACTTTTAGGTTGTATTTTCTTTCTGTGCTTCCAGCTTCATTGGTGGCCACACAGATATACTCCCCATTATCAGAAGGGGCAATAGAAGCTATGATCAGCAGTGTCCCATCCTCCAGAATTGAAATCCCTGGTTCATTGCCTGACAGCTCTCTTCCATTCCGCAGCCATTTGATGATAGGCTTTGGAACACCTAGTAAGAAAAAAGTGAGACTTTAAGAAATGCTTTGTTTAGCTCAGAATAAGATTCAAACACTTCACACTACTTGCTGGAAGTCTTACTGGCAAGGACAATCCACAGAGAGGCTGGGAGAGGAAGCCCTGACTATTACAGCATGATTTTAACATTAAAAAATCATAGCCCTAAACATTAAAATATCCTTGTTGGCTACTAAAGACTTTTCACAGAACTTCCATGTATTTAAATCGATGTCAGATTGTATTTCTCCATATAAAGAACATATGGAAAATATTATGCATATTGCACATTTTTACCATGCCAAAAAGTATGCAGAAACTTAGTGACAAGATTTTTGTCACTAAAATTGATAACAATGATACAGACCTTTTGCTGGACAGGGGAATGCAATGCGTTGGTTTGCCACTCTCTCCTGAAAGGGACTGTTGTATGGAGGATCCAGATCCTCAATAGTGGGAGATTCTGAAAGAAAAAACAGACCCCCCCCCAGGAAAATCTTAACCTCTACTTCCAAATATAAAAATACAGTTTGGCAATATATAAAAACTCTAAGTCTCTTACTCACACTAGGTCAGATTCCAATAACCTCCTTTACACCTATGAAATGTACTGTACAAGCAGTCTTCATTCCCACAGGAATATTTCACAGAAAACCCATTCTATAAAACCATCTTTTCACATTCCCATATTAGTACTACTTCCACTTCTTGTTCCTGCATCTCATTTTAAATTTGTGTATGGATTGCAGCTATACAAAAAAATGTAATTGAATTTTAGAGTCTGTTCTTTGTTGTTTGTAACAATGGGTTTTCAGCTCTCCAAAGAGATGGGAATAGGGCCTTAAGACTACTGCAAAGAATAAAACCTACTTAGCTTAGGCAATCATGCTACATTAATGTATGCCAGTCCATCAGGTGAGGAGTAATATCCCATATTTAAATTGTCCCACTGACCACCACTGCCCCATCATCTCAGTAGCCCCCTGACTGAGTGAACAACTCAGCTTCAGCTCATGAAAAATTTGAGTTCCAATGAAAGCCTGAGGTTCAGAGAGTCTCTGAAAATGAGACATCTGAAAACATTTGAAAAAGGTTTTCCATAGTAGAATCTGATTTTAATTACCTAGTATGAAACCAAATCATAAGTAGCTTGAAGACTTTTTTTATTTCAAACAAAAGATACTTTGAGTTTCTGCTTATTTCTTCAAACTCTCCAAAGACTATTTGTCATTTCTAATTTTCCTTAATTAACATCAGAACATAACATCTAAAATAGACTCTGATTTTGAACTATGTAACAGTCAACAGCAAAGAACAGTGTCTTCCAAAACGTAAACCAGACAGCACAGGCATGAAATGATACATAGCCAAGGCAGGAGGTGAGGTTACAGCCCTCATATGAATACCTTGAACTTGTACTGTTATCTCTGATGCATCACTGCCAGCTACATTACTAGCCACACACTTGTAGATTCCAGCATGAGGAAGCTGGGTGTTGCTGATGCTGAGAGCTCCATCCAGGCTGTGGATGAACTGTGCACCATCTATGAGCACAGCACTCCCATCTTTGAACCACGTGATTGCTGGGGCAGGGATCCCCTGAGCACTGCAGGGAATGTCAACCCTCTGGCCAGCTTGAACTTTCAGAACTCGAGGTCCACGCTGTATCTTTGGAGGCACTAAGGAAGACAAGTTTAGTTCACAGCATTGCAAAGAAAATTGTGTACAAGCTCATTCTTGAAAGAAATACTTGGTTTTGTCATTTTAGAAAACATCTTTCCTTATTGACTGAAATAGACAGAGGGCAGAGATATGGTTCAGGGATGGGTTTTGTCAAGAGTTAGGTTGATTGTTGGACTCAGTGATCTGAAAGTCCCCTCCAACTTGAACAACTCTATAACTAAGGAAGCAGATGTACATGTTCTCTACATTTGAGCAGGATGCAGGATACCCTATTGCTTAATGTAGGTGACAAAGCTACAATTCAAACTCTGCTTCACAATTTTCATGTGAGTAGTTTACTGTTACACTGAGAACACTGTAGTAGCTATGGGTACTGGATATTCCAACAAAAAACAACTCAAAAGCTTCTACAAAGTTAATTACATTTTTCTTTTGACACTTTAATTTCCTTCCCCTAACTCCCAATCATTGTATGCTTCCAAACACAAGTTTGGACCAGGAGATAAATCGTGACTGGAAAAGATTTTTGCAGTCTCCAAGGATAAAACAAATCCAACACAACTCTTTTACCACATTGTTATTTTTTCTAAGGACCACTAACAACTAAGGCTTCATAAAGAATGCCTGGAACAATAACAAGTGTCATTTTTCCAGACTCTCCATTTATACACAATTACAGATAAACCAAGATGTGTGCTGGTATCAGACATCTCAACAGATAGAGCCAGACAGTAGACTATTATAGCCTTTGCAATTCAATTAGCATTGTCTGAAGGTTTCAGAGCTGCTGGAGGGTAAGAGTTGCTATTTGGTACATTCATGGTACATAATCCACTTTAAAGACATGTGCTGCCAATGGGAACTGGCAGCAACACTTCCAAACCCTACAGCAATCACAGGACAACTATTTACATACCCACAATTACTAGCTTCATCCGAGAACAAGACAATACATCATGAAATAAATGCATGCAATGCACATAAGGAAAAATATCTGAAAAGCACTACATGATGCTCAATTCCACATGGGAACTTGCAGATTGTCCTTTAAGTTAAAACTTACCATGTACACCGAGTCTCACTAACTGAGTCGCATTCCCAGCAATATTTGTGGCTACACAGACATACATTCCACTGTCTGAGATTTGTGTCTCACTAATCTTCATTGACCCTGAGGGCAGGAAAGTGTGTCTGGAAAAATAAGGAGTAGATACGCTGTATAAACATGCATGGAGAAGTGACTGACCCCCACTTACACATTGACAACCACCACTACAAGCTAAAATAGCACTATTCTACTGCGTCAACTACACTCTTAACATGCAGCAAATATCTAAACTATAAAATTCATATTAAAAATTTTTGTCCCATTGATTACAGAACATATTAAAATCTGATTTGTTTCTAGAAACTGGGGAAAAAAAAAAAAAAAAAAAAAAAGCA